>QQXO01000094.1:0-76628 GCA_003709845.1 Chaetothyriales sp. CBS 134916
ATAGGAACTAGGCGACCAATATAGCCTTGAATCCGAGTCAGAGAAGGCCCCAGTGACCTGCTGGAGGTGCAGAACTTGCGGTCAAGTTGTGCCACGCAGAGGAACGCAAACAAGCAATATGATGTTGTATATTAAAAAGAAACATAAATAGCTGCTTGAGAGGGCTTCCACGCAGTCATCAACACCGGGCAGAAGCAAGAGTCCTGCTATATCGCACGTTTCGATGCAGGAGGAGTCTACAGGCGCAGAACTACACCCCCTATTAACACATCGAGCGCTATATAGTACGCTGAATATTGACGCTTTTAGAGTTGCTCTTTTGTATTAGGTTGTGAAGGAGCAATTACTGTTTCGCACAGTTGAATCCGCGCTGTTTCGGAGGCTTATACTAGTCGCAAATAGCCAGCTGGCGCTGTACCTTGTCGGCGGTAAAACGGTGCGTGTATGGCTGTGTGACTACTATAATCTCGTAGTCGCACAAGTCAGAGAATGGTTGCAAGCAGCGGCAAGTAGGATCCATATCTCTTTCGACATTTGGACGTCTGGAAACGGCTATGCAATACTCGGGATCATCGGCCATTGCGTCGTAGCCTCTGGTGAGAAGGTGCAACACGTGCTACTTGCGCTTAAGCGTATGTAAGAGGGGTATGCCGGTATCGATATTGCTAATATTATTGTCCTTGTCATCAAGTTCTGGGGTCTCTTACCTGAACAACTCGGCGTATTTGTTAGTGATAATGCTAGCGCGAATGATGTCGCTACAAAAGAGGTCCTGGTAGTATTCAAGCTGTGGGAAAGTGGTAAAGTTATATCCCGTCGAGGCCAGTGTGCCGCCCATACTATTAATCTTGCGGCGAAAACCTACCTTAATAGCAGTAATCTCGGAGCTTCCGGAGGCCAGGACAATAATGACGACGACCTCAGCGACCTCCAGGAGGCGCAAGAGGCCTGGAGAAGGTGTGGTCTAGTCGGCAAGTTATATAATATTGTGGTGTTTGTGAGAGCAAGTCCGCGGCGGAGGGCTGACTTTGCAAGCAAGAAGTCGGACCCCGCTATCGATAGTGAGTATATCTATAGCTAACCTGAGGCTAAGTTATCCCGCCAATTTATAAGTTAACCTATTAGTTTATCTCGCAAGGCTCCCTGATAGCCTTGCTGCTAGGTGCTTGCAAATAAAGTAACTACTGACACTACTTCTGGCAGACTTGGGCCTCGAATTGAACAATATCACGCGCTGGAACTCGATATACGCAATGATTTGCTGTGCTCTTAAGGTGAAGATGTGTATCTATATATTCTGCTACGATAAGAAGTACCAGAAAGACCTCTGGGACAATATGCTCAGCGAAGAGGACTGGCGGGATCTCGAGGTAACCGCAGCTAATCTCAAACCATTTCACGTCGCAACTCTTTGTATAGAGGGTGCTGCGAAGAACGGATACCACGGCAGTGTCTGGGAGGTCATTCCTGTCTATGAGTATCTGCTAAGTAAGCTAGAAGCCTTTATTCCAGACCCAGAACCATAGGTTTGGAACCATCATCAAATCGCTGCCTAGAACGCCTGGTAGAAGTTGAACCACTACTATAATGAAACAGACAGCAGCCACGTTATATATAGTGTAGCCGTGCTATTTAACCCCCGGCATAGGCTCAGATACTTCAATAAGCATTGGACAACTGAGGGTATGGCCGCTATAAAGGATATATTACTTAGTAATATTCGAGAGGAGTGGGAACTTAACTACCGAAATAGGACCTTCCAAGATGCTGTAGAAGTACCGTAAACACCACCTCTAAAGCGACGACGTATATAGAAGCCTAAGGAGCCCGATGACTTCGAGAAATGGTTGTCTGATGACGAGGACGATGCTCTAGAAGATGCTATTAACGATAGCGCGTAATTCGACAACTATATTAACGGCGCGTGTATTAGCAAAGGCGTTAATAACTACATTGCCTGGTGGTCACAACAAAGTGCAGGAGGCCTCAAACAGCAGGCTTATAACGTTCTCTCTGTGCCGGTAACGTCTGCAGAAGTTGAGCGTCTCTTCTCTGCTTGCGGCCTTATGGTTGCTCCAAATAGATCGCGTCTTCACGACAATACTATTGAAGAAGCAGAGTATTTAAAGCAGTGGCTTAACGCCGGTATTGTCATGCTACACGGAGGCGATAGAACGTACGAAGAGATCCAAGAAATAGACGAAGAACTGGTCGATCCATCGCTTACTGCAGTGCTTGACCAACTCATAGAAGAGGCCCACGAGGAAGACGAGGAGGGCGCTGACGAGGACGTCGACGAGGAGGACGTTGAGGACGTTGCAGCAAGCGACAGTGACATATAGTATAGAAATCTCCTCTTCCCCCTGTTGTGCTGTTTTGCCCCCCAAATAGTCGCGAATACGACGACTATATTCGCGACTATGACTACGACTACGACCTCGGCGTCGACTATAGTCGACTATAGTCGCGTAGTCGAGAACTACAAACACTGTTCTCTGTTACAATATGTGGCGATAGGCCGTCCGCTAGAGCGCACGTGCTGCGGAAAATGAGGCTGTTGTACAGCCTATGACAGGTGCAGCCTGCCACATGCTCGCACCATGCTGAGAAACTCGCATCTCACCATTGCAGTCGCACATGCCACTGGCTGGAGGTGGCTTCTCAGTCCTACTATTACAGTTCTTAGGCTTTCTTAAGCTGCTCTGGAAGCGATGGAAAGACGAGGCCTATCACATTGTGGTGTTCAGCATTACCGTTGGAAGTATGACGTCATCATTCGTCTATACATTTCTAGATTGTCTAATAGATATCAGGCTCTGATAGAGGCAAGAAAAGGAGCAGGTAAGAAATGATAAGATCTGCGGTATTAAACCTAATGTTCTATAATTATACACTATAAGTTATAACTTAACTCCTAAGGGAGCAGAATTTTTATACGCTGGCTCCCTCTTAGCGACTTCGATTCCCCAGGAATTCTGAGTCTACGCTGTCGATTCCTCATATGCTGGCTTCCCCCAGGGACTCTGAAAGTCTATGGAATGGTCCAAGGACTGTGCCTTACAACGAAAGATTGTCATAGCCCAGCGCCAAGACCTCTCTACCACTACTACCCGTATTCACTATCCAGCCACACCCCACAATCACGCCAGCAACCAAATGACCAATCCCTACATTGTCCAGTGATTGTCCTACCACAACCCGCTTTCAACAATAAGCCTCAGATAGACTCTGGTCCCTTGTTGGTGTAGATCAATGACTTGGAGAAATGCCAGTGCTAAGAGTCGCTAGCCCTCCTTTCCTTGCTTGAGAGAAGGAACAGTGGCTGAGCTGTGGCTAGTTCTAGAGGAACTGGTACCATCAATCATCAGGCGCCGTGGTTTCGGGCCTGGCTCTCTCTCATCTTGAGAGGGAGTTGGGTTTTTCTTTAGCTTTAGCTTTTGTAGTTTAAGTTAATTTCTACCGTACTACATTTTGAAACAACACCGCCTAGGACTCTCTCCTCTCCTACGTTTACCCGATTATGTCCTCCGACACCACCTCAGCACAGCGGCCGCCAGAGAGCAAAACCGAAGCTGAGGCACTGATTCCCCAATTGCAATTTGAACGTGTGCTGAATCAAGGTGGGTTGAATCTATCTTGTTGCTTTTCAGAAGACAGTGTCTAATAATTAGATCAAAACGGTCGACGCATCAACCTTCTTGGCAAGATCGCTGACAAACCGGCTCTGCTCACATTGGAACGCGCGTCGCTTCCATCCTCGCCCGAGCATCTGACGGCTCTGCTGTCGAGCCTTGGGGAAGTCACAAATCTGGGCGCCAACGACATCTACCGCTGGTACCTGTCCAGCACTCGACGACTGTCGGTTGCTACGCCCTCTGACCAAGGCAGCGCCGATCTGAAGATCAACCTTATCTACCCATGCACGCCTAAGCACATCGCCAAATACTCCTCCCAACGCATCCGCTATGTTACCGAGACCCCGGAGATCTACCGCACACACATCCGGCCGTACATCATCCACCAACGCACGTCCGGCCGCCTCGACTGGATCGTCAACATCCTCGAGGGCCGAACCGAGCAGGAAGATGTCATCCTGCGCTCTGACTGGGCTGCCGTCGGCGATCGCTCCGAGCTGGCCGGCTTCTTGCTGCTTCCGGACTTGAATTGGGATCGCAAGACCGTCACCGGTCTGCACCTGCTCGCCCTCGTCCAGCGCACCGACATCTGGTCCTTGCGTGATTTGCGCAAGAAGCATGTTCCCTGGCTCAGGCGGCTCAAGGAGAAGGTCATCCACGCCGCCGCTACGGCAGCGGTTGTCTCCGCTCCCGGCAGCAGCAGCAGCAGCAGCAGCGACAAGAGGGTCGACGAGGATGAGATAAAGTGCTATGTCCACTATCACCCTACGTACTACCATTTTCATGTGCACGTTGTCCATGTCATGCTCGAGCCCGAGGGTGGCACGCAGAGTGTGGGCAAGGCGTGGGAGCTGGGTGGGCTGATTGCCTGGTTGGAGAGCATGGAGGGTAATGAGGAAAAGGGTTTGGATCAAGTAGACATTAGCTACGGGATTGGAGAGGAGAGCGAGCTATGGAAGGGTCTCTGGGGGAGATTGAAAGCCGGGCAAGAAGTCACGTTGACTAAACAGGCGGGGCCTTGACTTAGCGAGTGTTGTTAGACAGTAATAATACAGTAATGATACAGTAATAATATTCCGCAGTAGAGTGACAGAAATGGCTTAGCGTGTCTCAACTAGCGTTAAGCTTACAACAGCCTCGCAAGGCTGAGCCGAGGCTTCCCAGACGTCTTTATTATATTCGGAACACGGTCTATCAGGAAAAAGACAAGCAAACTGACGGACTGGCTGGCCGCCCAATGCAAATATGGAGTACATCTCCTCGCTACAGTCGCCCGTGGACGAGCTGAAACCGTCGATTTTCGAACTGCTGTCGGAGCAGCAACTTGCTGCGCTGCTGCCGCCCTCGCTGCGCTACCTCCTCTCCGTCGCCACCCACCGCTACCCGCGATACCTGCTGCGCGTGCTTAACCACTTTGACGAAGTCTACGCCCTGCTGTCGCTTGTTGTCGAGCGGTACTATCTCACCACCTTTGGCGGCAGCTTCACCGAGAACTTCTATGGCCTCAAGCGCGAGAAGGTGCTGAGCGTGCGCGGGGGTGAAATCAGACGCACTCAGCTGGCTGTTCCCGATGAGGTCAGGCAGCGGCTGCGCTTACAGGGTGCGGACGTGTGGAAGAATCTGCTAGTGCTGGTGGGTATCCCTTGGTTGAAGCGGAAGCTGGACGAGAGTTATGATGTTCACATCGCGCCGAGTGCGAGTCTACTCATGGGCGGCGGCGGCGGCCCGCAGTATCTCGACGGAGACGCGTTGCCGGTGAATGCGACGCTCAAGCAGCGTTTCTTGTGGTATTATAAGTGGTTCCTGCGGCACGTCTATCCCAGTGTCAACGCCGCATATTATTTCAGCATCTTGGCGTTCAGCCTCGCGTACATGTTCGACAAGACCAAGTATGCCAGTCCGTTTCTGTGGATGGTCCAAACGAGGGTGAGACGCATGGGTGATGCGGACTACCGCGCCATCGATGCGGCGAGTGACGCTGCCAAGAAGACCGCGGCGGCAGCAGCAGCTGGCGCGGGACGGCCGGGCCAGGGACTGGCAGGCCTATTTCATCCGCGAACCCTCTATCCGCGCCTTCTCTCCAGTACGAGACTGTTCCTCCCTGCCAGCATTTTCGCCCTCAAGTTTCTCGAGTGGTGGCACCAGAGCGACTTTTCCAGGCAGCTCAGCAGAAAGGCTACCGAAGGACTCGAACTGCCTCCTCCTGTCGTATCTGGAATGGATCTTGCCAAGCCCGTGCCGAAAACAGATAATGGCGAGAAGTCAAGGCCGGCACCGAACAGCGCCTTAAAGCGAGACCCGCCGATCTCGAGTACTTCCTACCTTCCCATTTTGACTGTCCCGCCGCCGACGTCCTCCGACATGTGTCCTATCTGCTTGCACCCGATATCCAACCCGGCAGCTTGTCAGACGGGCTATGTATACGACTACAAGTGCATTTTCCAGTGGGTTGAAGGAAACCACGAGCGGCAGGAGGTGTTTATGCGAGGCGACAAGATGAGTGAGTGGGAGGACGAAGAGGAAGAGGAGCAAGAAGATGAGAAGCGCCATGCCGGTGAGAAAGCGGCAGCCACAAAGTCCAGGATTGGGCGATGGGAGAGCGGGAAAGGCAGATGTGCAGTCACGGGCCGGCGATTACTAGGCGGCACGGGCGGGATTCGCAGAGTGTTAGTATGATCTGAGCAGATATCAGCTTGTGACAACGTCGGCGTCGCTTGCGTGATACAACATTCGTGCGTGAAACAGACAAGAACAACGTCGGCAATTGTCGGCGCCAGCGCCGGAATTTAAGGCAAAAAACTCCCGCCGGTATCGCGTCCGGTATCGCGTCCGGTATCGCGGCAAATCAATTAGCCGACTCTATCGACCCGCGCTGTGTCAATCACGCCTTTTTCACGCCTTTCGGTATGAAAGCCTTTGGAGTAGTCTCCGTTGTTAGGATTTCATCATGTCAATGGGGACCGAGCTCGATGGCCCTTGTGCACTATTAAAATCCCAAGTTCTTCAGAACTACAGGGACGGAGAATCTAATGCCGGGCTCTCCTGTGCAAATCAAGTCGACAACTATGTCCGCCCTCGATAATGCAAAGGACTCAGCTACATCTGTGGATGTGCTAGCACAGAAGGTCGACGACAATAAGAGCCAGAAGACCAAAGAAAGGCCTGAAAGGAAGGTCCTCTCGGCCGTGCTATGGTTCCTCCAGGATCAGTGGTACCTGATTGGAATGGGCATTGTCATCCTGATCGCGTCTCAGGTCCAAGTGCCCCTCAGCCAGCAGGACGTCAAGCAGGTCACTGTTTCATATCTGACTGTGTCCATCATCTTCTTCATCGCCGGCTGTACGATCCCCACGCGCACGCTGCTGGAAAACTATGCCAAATGGAAGCACCATCTTTTCATCCAGGCGCAGTGCTTTCTGCTGGTGTCCGCGTTGGCCTTTGCCGTTGTCTCGCTGACGGCGACCAATCGGCACTTCCTCGATGCCTGGCTGTTGATCGGTCTCATATTCAACGGCTGCCAGCCCACGGCCATGGCCTCGAACGTCCTCTTCACCCGGCAATCGCACGGCAATGCTACCCTGACTGTGGTTGAGACAACGATTGGAAACCTTATTGGCCCCTTTGTTACACCGCTTCTCATCAGGATGTACCTCTCGTGCAATGCCTGGTACACGCAAGTCATCCCACCGCAAACCGGCGGCTACGGCGGCCTCTACCGCCGCGTCTTCCTGCAATTTGGCCTGTCGATTTACCTGCCCATGGCCGTCGGGCAACTAGTGCGCTGCTTCTTCCCCAAGACCGTGCAAAAAGTCTTTGTTGACTGGAAGCTCTCCAAGCTGGGATCACTGAGCCTGCTGGCCCTTCTCTGGCAAACTTTCGATCACGCATTCGCCACAGGCGCCTTTGGTGCCGTCAAAGGCTCGAATCTGATCTTCATCGTCTTCATCACCATCGCCAACTATAGTCTCTGGCTCGTCATTTCCGTCCTGCTTTCGCGGCTGTGGCTGGATCGAAAGGATACTGTGGCTGTCGCCATGTGCGCACCTGCCAAGACCCTCGCCCTCGGCATGCCGCTTAGCTTTGTCGTCTTTGTCAACATTTCCGCTCTGGACGAAGCCAAGATCCAGATCCCCATGCTGCTGTTCCAGGTCCTGCAGATGGCCATGGCTAGTCTGTCCACGCTGGGCTTCAGGAGATGGGTAGACGCTGGCGAGCAGAGACCGGCGAACGGCGACGTGGAGGGTAGGGCTGGCAGTGGTGTTCAAGGAGAGGCCCACCCGACTTTTTCACCGCAAGTCGTCGTCCCTGTTGAAAAGACGGCCGAGAAGTGATTGATTGCTGTAGAATACAGACTTGCTTGCCCTCCCTCATTGTTAGATCATAGACCGAACCAACCACCTTTAGAGTAGAAAAGCGTGTAGTAGTGCTGAATCATAGATGCATCCCATTCTCGTCGTCATCACCTCTTTCTTCTTGGCCATCCTCTTCTCCGTTCACCCCCTCTCCATTCACCTCCGTTCCACCACCATGCCACCGCCCGCCTCTTCTCTCCACCTCCGCTTTCAACAATTCGATCCGCTCCCTCTGCCGCCCAATAACCACTTCATTCTCCGCTATTGCCTCGAGACATTCCTTGTCGCCTTGGCCTTGGCCTTCCCCAACACTGTCACTATACTCTTTCAACTCCGCATTCGAGCGCTGTAAATGTGCAATCGAGTTTTCCAGTTCTGTTGCTTTGGCGTACAGGTTTTCCAACGGTAGGTCTTGGATTGCTTGGCCAAACGAGGCTGCGGATATGGGGAGGGCGTCGGCTGACATTTTTATTTCTTGTCTTATATTTTTATGCTGGTGCATGGATTATAATAACTTGGAAAAGATGAATTAAAGCTGGTAAACTTACCAGTAAGTTACTGAATGTACAGTAAGTTAAGATACAGGTATGACGTAACTTATTATTGTCAAATGCGCGCTCGCTATTGGCTGAGCAGCGCCAAGACGGATAGATGTGACCCACACATTCGTCTCTCATATATCGCTCATAGAGAGCCCCTTAATAGATAGACAATAAATCAAGGGAATCACTCAGAGCAGTCTCCATCGACTAATCGTCATAAGACGACCGTCCGGGGCCAGATACACCCTAGTATCTGACAATTATGTAGGGTGAGTTATTAGGCCAAGGCAAACTTATTAACTTCAGGCAACCAGCTGCTGGCTGTCTTGGGGTCTGTCTGCCTTATTATCAGGGATGTCAACCTCAGCCTTACCCAAAGTCCAAGCACAGGGCTGAGAGTGGCTGAAGAGAGATGGACCAAGCAGCCCACCTCATTGACCAGCCCGTAATGTTTACTCCAGTATAACTACAGTAAGTATATATAGAAGAGGTAACTTACTAACTTAGACGCTCTTCAACAAACGCCATGACAACTACTTCCAGTATCTCTGATGACGGAGCGACCAACACGCCGGCACCCCGGTCGCTCCTCTCTGCCCTCTGAGCCGCACCACCATTGACTTGCCGCTCACACCGCATCGACTTCGCCAGCGCGGGGCTGACAGATTACTCCAACGCTTTCGCCCTGCTCATCGACAATCTACTTACCTCAGAGGAATGCAGTGCGCTCATCTCTGCGGCCGAAGCCAACGCGCCCAACAATGCCTGGGCCACAGCACTCGTCAACGTCGCCGGCGGGCTGCAGCAGCTGCGTCCGGAGGTGCGTCTCTGCGACAGCATCCTCTGGGACGAGCCTGCGGTAGCGGCTCAACTGCTGGCGCGCATCACGCCGCATCTGCCCGCTGAGATTGCGACGCTGGCCAACACGCCTATAATCACGGGCTGGGGCCCCGTGCGCCGCAAGGAGGTGTGGGCGCTGACGCGCCTCAACCAGCGGCTGCGCTTCCTGCGGTACCTGCCCGAGATGTACTTCGGTGAGCATTGCGATGGGTGTTATGTGATGCCGGATGGGAGTGAGATTTCTTTTTTGACCGTGCATTTATCTGAATGGAGGTGGAGACGAAGGGAAGGTGGAGGAGTTGAAGGGTGGTGCAACGCGCTTTATTAGTTGGGATGGGCAGGCTGGGGAGGTCTATGCGGATATCAATCCCACAGTCGGCTCGTGTCTGGTGTTTCAGCATCGCAATCTCTTTCATAGTGGCGAGGAAGTAGTTGCGGGAACCAAGTACACACTCTGCGCACGGACGTGATGTATCGCAGGGTAGAAAAGGAGTCTTCTCAGGAGAAGCGGTGATAATGACTTATAACAGTAACAGCGAAAGTCAAAATGGTATTCAAATCCGCGCCTGATATGTCTGTATACCTGGCCTTTGGCACTCGTTTTAATGTCTTGATCACAACACTCCTCCTCAACTAACTGTACCCAAACCGAACAAAAAATCTCTCAGTACACGAATGGGTTGTACTGCTTCTACCCGTACATATCGGAGTCCTCAGCCTCGGTCTCGGCACCGACATTGCCACTGCATCGACTGGGCGGCTGAGGCTTGTCTGGGGGAAGAACGCCGTCTTCGTACACCTGATCGTCCCGATGCGGGATGATGCTCTTTTCGATGCCAAAGGTGTCTACAATCTGCTCCCAGACATCGAATGACAAGGTGAAGACGGCTTGGTTACGCTGGCTCTGTTGGCGCTCCGCAAGGCTCCTCTGCTCGCAAGGTTGCAAGGTGGGCAGGCCGTCCGAGTCGAAGCCCAGGCCGGCAGTGGACTCCTTAATCAAAAAGCTGACGTAGAACATGTTCTCGACCGTCTGGCCAAAGGACTTGGGATTGACACAGAACTCAAACAGCGAGATGCCGCCGTCATCGGCCAGGCCGTACTCACGCGCCTTCGCTTTCATCTGCTCATTGGTCCAGTCCTCCTCGGTCGCGTTGTATTCCTCTTCGAGACGGGCCGTTCGGTCACGGCAAGTCCGTTGCAGCAACGATGCAATTTCTTTGCAGACTTGCGACAGATTTGCCGATTCCTGTTTTTCCAAGTCTTCGTTGCTGAGTTCGATTGGCCGGAGTAATTGTGACGGCACCTGTCGGGCGTCGTTTCCTCGTCGTTGCGTCTGCTGTCTGACTTTCTTCTGCCGAGACAGCGGTCCTAGCAGGAAGCCAGACAGACACGGGCGCGAGTTGTGCGGAAAGCAGGCTTTCCTTCCCAGATAATTCCAATTCATCGTGTCGCCGCTTTCTTCTTGGTCGTCGTCCTCGCCTTGACGCCGTCGCTGCGTGAGCTGCTGCGTCTCTGCAGCGGTGAGGCTCTGGTCTCCTCGCTTCATAAACGCGATACATTTCGAGACAAAGTCGTCTACATCTACACTGACGGAAGAGTCACCGAGCGTAGCATTCTTGGCCCTTTTCAGTGACAAATCTGCCGCTGTGACGAGGATGCGTGAGTCGACAGTTGCGTCGGCCGTCTGCTTGACGTTCTTGTAAAAGCGGTCGGCCTGAGTTAGAGTCTCGATCAGACCGCGAGACTCTGCCTGCACATACTCGGCCTTGGAGTCATTTAGCTTGCTGTATAGATCGCGCATGCCCTTTTTGGTGCGGCGGCGCTGTTGGGGGTCTTGATCCGGGTCGTAGTACTTCTTGTCCATCACGCTATTTCCATGCCCATTCGCTGTGACTGCCCTCCGCTCCCCTATGCGGAGTCTCCTCTGGGTTGACGGCGTCTGTGTCGATTCGGCCATTGGGATGCTCTTGCTTCTGCTGCTGCCCTCGTTGTTCTCTTTCTCTGACTCGGACCCTCCTGGGGACACAGGCGTCAGCAAAGTGCCGTGGTGGAGATGCTGAGGCGACGTGAAGTGATACAAGTCCGTTGACGCTGATCTCGTAGCCAATCGTGCCATGTTCAGCAGTTGGCCATACTAACGAGGCAGCGAGGAGTGGGGGCCGCGGCACAGCGAAATGGTACTGTACTGTAAGTTGATGTTGCCTAATAGTTGAGCGGGGAAGGCGGTGGCGACGACAACGATGACGATGACGATGACGACGATAGTAATATCCACTGAGATCGCTGTCGCCAGAGTCACGAGGAAAGTGGAAAGTGCAACCGGCACGCGTGTACGACACGCGCGCTTTCCCGCCTATCGCGTCTTTGAAAGTGGATCTCTGATAGGGCTGAGCGGACACAAGACAACCACACCAGTCCACTTCCGCCACTCCGTCGACTGTCCCCTACGACAAGGCTGATGTGCCTATACGGCGTGTCTTCTCGAGTGACTGGTTTTGAGGGTTGCCCGCTATGCACTTGACTTTTGTGGACCGCAATTTCCAAGCATGGACACGTATACCTTTGCTGCCTCGAGGCAAATTGCCTTCCCGGTGTGTGTCAAAATGTATGTCTTATGTCTGGACCCGCATGGATTAAGCGCAGGTGTTGTGTCTGCGTGTACTAACCTGAGAACGCCAGCATTAAGCTCGAAGGGAAACAGTCGCCTGTTCCATACTCGACCTTGTTGAAGAGGCCAGATATCCGCCACCTTGGATCTGTGCAGAATCCAACATCAGAGCTCTATGTGACTGTGCAGCTATGGGCCGAGTCCAAACCACTTGGCGTACCTATGCGAACACCCCACTCTTTCTTTAAGCACACTCGCACCTGGAACAAATGGATCGAGCTTCCGGTACTGGTTAAGGATTGCCCGATCTCCACTCAGGTTGCCATCACTATATGGGATCTCTCTCCTCTTCCCACAAACGGCTCCATCAACCATAGCGTGCCATATGGAGGAACGACTATCTCTCTGTTCGACCAAGATGGCACCTTGAGAAAGGGTCGACAGAAGTGCAAGGTCTACCGGAAGCGCGTAGCCGATGGCCGTGCACTCTCGACAACTCCCCACATACCTGTGCCGAAACGACATCGCCCAGATGAGCCTATCGCGGGACCTTCTCCGGAAGAGGCTGAGCTTGAGAGACTGGAGGGTCTCTTCAAACGACATGAAATGAACGAGATCCCCCAGGTCGACTGGCTCGACCAACTTGTGTTCAAAAAGGTTGGCGAGAAGGCCAGAGAGGTCGACGACCAGGCACGTAAAGTTGCCCTTCACTGCAAATCCCTGAGAAGGAAAGGCCAAAACAGAATCAAGGCTGCTAACGGCGACCCAAACAATATCCAACCCTCGGATGATGTGTTTGCTTCTGACAATGAGATTGATGAAGAAGAGCGTTTCACCATCTACATCGACTTTCCCAGATGGGACTTTCCAATCATTTTCGAAGACCACGAGTACGAGCCCTCGCGCTTGGTCAAAGAGTTTCTACACAGCCCCTCAACTTCTGGCGTGAATGCGAAGCCTCCGCCTGAGGTCAGGTACGGGCCTGGTATCGCTGCAGGGAACGCGGTGGTCGATGATGAAGGCTATCCTGTCATCCGCATTTTCGATCCGGAGCAATTCCAGCGAGAGAATCCATGTGAGACAAAACACCGGCGCTTGGTACGAAGTGAGCGAAATGCCCAGCCTGACACTGGCATAAAGCCCAATGCAAAACTACGAGACGAGCTCAACGAGGTCTTATCCTATGGACCGACCCAAGAGTTGACTGCCCAGGAGAAAGACCTGCTCTGGACATTCCGACGCCACTTGAGCCGAGAGAAACGTGCCTTGACCAAGGTAGTTAAAGCCACCGACTGGACCAGTCCCAAGGAGGCAAGAGCAATGACAGACCTCATACCCACCTGGGCCGAGATTGACGTAGATGCAGCCTTGGAGCTACTGGGACCCACCGTTGATAGCCCAGTTGTCCGCGCATACGCTGTCGACCGCCTCAGAAAGGCTGATGATGACGAGTTGCAGCTGTATCTCCTCCAACTCGTTCAGGCGCTCAAGTTTGAGAAATACCAAACAGACGAGGATGGTCGTAGGCCATCATCTCTGGCGCGCTTCCTCATCGATCGAGCAACTGCCAACTTTATTCTTGGCAATTATCTTCATTGGTTCCTGATGGTCGAATGCGAAGACGCCGGGCCTGATCCAAATGCAGCCGCCAACAGGAAGTTGTTCGCCCGTGTCGAATATCACTTCATGTTGGCTCTCGAGAACTCACATCCGGAGCAACGCAAGACTCTTCTAGCACAGGCTGAAATGATCGCGGTCTTGTCCAAAGCAAGTAAAGATATCCGCTTTGATCGCTCCAACAGACCCATTAAAATCGAGAAGCTGAAGAAGTTTCTGTCAGATCCCGAGAACGAACTCCTTAATCTACCAGCACCACTGCCGTTGCCATTGGACCCGTCAGTCCTTATCACAGGAATAGAGCCTGATTCAGCCATGGTCTTCAAATCGTCTTTATCGCCATTACTCCTCATTTTTAAGACGACGTCGACTCAACCGTACCCGGTACTCTTCAAGACCGGCGATGATTTGAGACAAGACCAGCTTGTGATCCAGATAATCTCGCTAATCAACAGCCTGCTGCTCGCTGACAACCTTGATCTGAAGCTCACCCCATACCGCATCCTGGCCACCTCGCCCACTTCTGGGCTTGTGCAATTTATCAGCCCCTCCATCGCCCTTAGCGCCATATCCTCCTCTCGAACCCATCGCGGGAGCATCCTATCCTATCTCCGCTCCCACAACCCTGACGCTGCCGGCCCCTACGGCGTGCGCAAAGAAGTGCTCGACACCTACATCAAATCCCTCGCCGGCTACTGCGTCATCACCTACATCTTGGGCGTGGGCGACCGCCATCTCGACAACCTCCTCCTCTCCCCAACCGGCCGCTTCTTCCACATTGACTTTGGCTTCATCCTCGGCCGCGACCCCAAACCGTTTGCACCACTGATCAAACTGTGCAAGGAAATGGTCGAAGGCCTCGGCGGCACCTCTTCCCCACAGTACGCCCAATTCCGCCAATTCTGTTTTACAGCCTTCACCACCCTACGCAAGAGCTCCGGCCTCGTCCTCAATCTGTTTTCACTCATGGTCGAGTCCTCCGTCCAGGATATCCGCCTCGTCGAGGAACAGGGTGTTGGCCAGGGTGGCGCCGTCGCCAAAGTCATGGAACGCTTCCATTTGGACGTTTCTGAAGAAGAAGCTGTGCGTATTTTCGACCAAGTACTCGGCGACAGTGTGAATGCCGTATTTGGTGTTGTTATTGATAGACTGCATGAGTTTGTACAGGGATGGAGAGCATAGGGGAACTTGGAATACATCATGTACGTATGTACCTCATTTTGTGAATTCTAGATATTTGAAAGTCAAGAGCTATTGCAAGGCATATGATAAGCTAGAAGCAATCATTTCCGCTCCTAGTAGTTACGCATTCGTCAACTTTGCTCGCTCAGATCTCCCTAGTGGAGGTCACTGTAAACACTGGCCTCCCCCTTTGCCATGTAATCGAAGCTCTCCTCGCTCGTACTCGTCAACGGTGGACTCGGAAGTCTTTGCCCGTCGTCGCCAGAGTCATCCCGGTCCCCTTTCTTATCTACTGCCCCCATCGCCGTCTCAAGCTGGATTGTCTGCTGGCGGCGCCGCGACCGGCCCGTCCAGAGCAACCCATCACCACCGCTCCCCATCTTTCTGACCGCCGCCTCCGCCTCGAATCCCACGGCATTGCTGACAGGCAGATTCCTGTGATGCCACTCCCCAACGAACAAGCCCTGTGGATCGGCCTCGTCGCGGATGCGGACAAACTCGGCCATGTCGCTGCCGTACATGGCTTCTATTTCCGTGCGTGAGACATGCGTGAAGTTCTTGGCCCAGTGCGGGCGGCCACCTAATTCGCGCATGAGCCATTCAAAGGCCTGATAGTAGCGGTCGCGGCAGGGCGGGTCGCGGCCGTACGGGCGGTAGAGCGTGGCGTTGAGGTAGAGCGTAGGACCGTTGTCGACAGTGGGGTCGAGGTAGGGTCTGACGCCGCTAGGATTGTTGGTCTTTGCGGTGCTGTTATCGCTGACGCGTACTTCAATCGGGCAGTGCACCCAGACGCCGCTGCTGGGAAAGGGGATGCGAGCTGTGGCTTCGTCGCCGTGTATCCATGCGCCCAGGCGGCGGATGGCTTCGGGGCCCCGCGACAGCGGCAGCGCCCATTCGTCGACAAACTGGCTGTACAGGCAGTCCATCAGGAGGGCTTCGCGCGCGGGTTGCACGGCGGCCAGTTCATACGTGCCCGGCTTGAAGCCGTATTGCATGCCGAAGATGAGCCATTCGATCCAGGGCAGAGTGGAAGGGATGTATTGAGCTAGGTACAGCAGGTTGTGGTAGAGTGTGAAGCCAACGATGCCGCCATAGAAGGTTCGTTTCGGCTGGCGTACAGGTGCCGAGGTCCGGCCACCGCGCCAGACGACTGCTCTGGAGAGGTAGGGAAGCCACCAGACACGGGTGTATTCTTGCTGTGTCCAGAGGTCGCTGTCCCAAGTGTTCAGGATGTGCTCGAGTGGCCATAGGCTTTGTGACCACTTGATATTGAAGTCTGGCACCGCTTGCAAAGTCAGTTCGACAATGATTCCAAGAGAGCCCAGAGACAGCAGGGCGGCCTTGAAGAGCTGCGTGTTCTTCTCCGCGGAGCAGTCAACCACCTCGGAGTTGGAGAGGAGGATCTTGAGCGAGGTGATGGAATTGCTCAACAAGCCGTGTTTCAAGGAAGACCCGTGTGTACCTGTTGAGATTGCCCCTGCAATTGACTGTACATCAATGGATCCGAGATTAGGCAGCGTGTAGCCCTTTTCAGCCAGGGCTGCGTTCAAGCCACCCAGAGATCGGCCGGCCTCAAACCGGACCAGTCCAGGCTGGCCTCCGACATCCCATTCGAGGATCCGAGATAGGTTGTCCAAGTTGATGAGCCATTGCGACGTGAGGCTAAGATCAGACGGCGAGTGGCCAAACCCTGTAACACAGAGCCGCTTGCCAAGACGGCGACCAAGAGTAACAATTTTCTGGAGCTCAGGAATAGTTGAAGGTTGGAAGAAAAACTCTGGACGACTGAAGAAAGTTTGTGCCCAGGTGTGATGGAGATACCGCACCTCTGGATTGAAAGGAACCGACGGGTCGAGTCGAGAGAGCTCCTTCTGCAGCCTGGGCTCAAATTCCTTTGGCCTCAATGCCTCGGCCCCATTTGGCCGTGCGCTTGGTAGATTCGGCGCGGCCCAGTCTCTCGAGGCCATCGTGGTCTGTGTTTATTGGTCTTTGGACGTTCATGTACGTCGTCGTCGACGACGTACCATTCTCTGTTGTTGCGGATGCCGAGGTGGACAGCCGCGTTCGTGACTGTGGGGGATGACACTAATGATTGTGGGGCGATAATGACGTCGCTTATTGGCCGTCCCCGTGATTGGTGTTAAGAGCGTGTGTTAGTGTGTTAACATGAGGGTCGGATCTCATACGCTCGCGTTCCCTACACATATCAAACCATGCATAACCCCTGAGCAGGTCGAAGTTTATTAAATAAATAGTAAATCCTAAGTTTCCTTCCCTCAGCTCCATAGCGATGCTGCACTATTCTTTCAGAAGCCCTGCTGCTGGTGCCACTTCTCCTGCCATCCAGGAAACCATGGACTCTCGTCTAAAGTCTGGACGGTCCAATTCTTTGGTATTGCACCACTCTTGATTTGCTCCTTCTCGTACTGCTCGAGTGCAGGCTTGACGATGTGCTCGACGTGCCATGTATTTTTGTACTTTATGATTGCCTCGTTGCCTTCATTGAGAACCTTGAGAATGATGCTGGGGATGTAGGGTTCGTCGCGGAGCTCCTGAACTGGGGTAAAGACGGCTTTGAAGTTAAAGACGATCGAAGCAGAGAGCGGCAGACGACGCAGGGTTTGCCAGTCGACTCGAAGGTGGCATCGTTCAAGTGTCAACTCGGCTGATTGGTAGTCTCGGTCCTTCTCATGGGGATCACCTGGTGGCATGTACAGTGGTTGGTCCACTTCCAGTCCCCATGAACCGCGTTGAATAGGTTTATCGGTGGCCATCTTTGTGAAGAACCTGGGCTGGTCAGCAGATGCGCCAATAACGACAAAGACAGCGTGACTTGCCTGTCCATGCTGAACTGCATCTTCTCTTTGTAGTCTGGTATTGGGGCGTGGATTTGATGAAGTTGCTGGTTGATCTTAGAACTGAGATTCCACCCAAGCGATGAACAGATCATGCCTGCCCTAAATTGATAGTAGCCTGTCTCTGGGTTTCGAAGCATGATGGCAAAATCCTCGGGAACATTGTCAAGCAACACCAGGAGAGGATGCTTCTTGGTGATATCTTGCGCACTGCCAAGAATCTTGTTCTCGAATGTCTTGTCATCTGCAAGACTGAAGTAATGCGGATACCGCGTGCACAAAAATTGTAGGCACATCTCCATCAGCTCTTTGCAGGCCAGTTCAGAGCCCGCAAGCCATTGGAGCACAGCTTCACCATGTTCTTCGTAGAGACCCTTTCGCTGTCTGATCCTAGATCTGTACGTGTTCTCAAGTTCTAGCCACCAGTCAGGCTCCATCTTTGTCAATGACATCGTCTGGTGATAAGCCCATCTGAACGGTCTGTAGGGTCGAGGCAGTGCCTTATCGATGTCGAATTCTCCGTAGGGTGTAGGCGGTGGCACGCCGCTCAGCTTCGGGTAATCAGGAAAATCTCCAAGAACCTTGATCTCGGCGACCGAGAAGCCGCTTGCGACATACTTGGACAGGTCACAGTACCTAAAGTCTTCTTCGAATCCAATGAGATTGCCTGAGAGCTCTCTGTTGCTCAAAGCTTCGTACCCATTGAGAGTCTGGCGCCTAGACGGAGGAAATAGGCTGGCATACTCATTTTCCGCTGAGTTGGCAATTTGGCGTTCCCTCGCGGGAGAGGGTGAGCAAGGTAGAGTAGTAGTAGCTGATGGCCGACACGCTCGTAGTCTTAGCCACCGATAGATAAAGTCTTTTTGTGTTTGACTGAGGCCAGGATAAAGGACAAACCCAACAAGGATTACCAATGCGGGGTACAGAATGCTGTACTGATCAAGAACCGGGACCATGATGAGCAAAAACTTGGCAACATATACGGATCATGGACGATTAGCAAAGGGACGGACCTGAGTGGCCCTCGAACTCTTCCAATTCAAGACAAGGAATCAAGTTGATGAATCTGTTTGAACCCATACAGTAATGTTACAGGAGGCATGAAGATAGCGCTTATCTCAAGGGACAGGAGGTAAATAAAAGTTACTAGCATCGTTTGGGCCGAGGCGGATATCCTCTGGTCTCAACAAGAATGGCTACAGGCATGATCCATGACAGCTAGCAGCTCCTCGAACAAAGGTGTGGTGGACAGGCAATAGGACTAATAAGCGAAGGATTGCAACAGTTCCCCTCCTGCTTTGCCTCATTGGGCAGAATACAGGCAGGTGGCTACCTACATCGTGCAGAGTGTGAATTTTGAAAAGCGCACAGTTGGAGCATTCTAAAGGGAAGACTAGATAATTAATTAATAATAAGTGATAACTTAACTTATTAGATCAAACGCATCTTTTATCAACGAAGAGTGGATATCTTTGCCTATTATGAACTAGCGTTGATCAGACAGATCGCGATGCTTGAGCCTGTGATTGGCTGGCTTCCCACTGGACTGATGGTGGATTGTCCTGTGGGACGAAAAGAGAAAGAGGACCGATATCTCGTTTGGGTTTGGCTGTTAGAGTTTTTGTCCTTGGCGTTTGTCTCCCATTTTTGAACAATCTCCCCAAGAGATAGAGAGAGATAGACAAATAGATCTGATCTCAACTCGTATCTCAGCGCAATCTAGCGCACCCATTGGCGTAGAAGCCAAAATGTCCATTGCACCATTGTCCATTGCAGGTGGTGCCCTTGCCTAAAACCACTCCCCAACACCCCTTTAAGACCCCCTGGCCACCTAATTCCCGTCCCACGTGTCCCTTTTCAAGCGCGTAAACACCCCAAAGCGACGTCCTATCGCAGCCTTATGACACAACTGCGCCTGTTACAGTATGCCACTTCACTAAACAAAAAGATCATTTTAGGTGCCTTAGGGAAGCCTACAGGGGTACATTACCTGCCTTAATACTACGTAGGTAGATCTAATTAGCAGAGCCTTAACAGCAGTAAAAAAAGTTGAGGAACATCCAAGTTTGCGAAAGAACACTAGGCCTAGTATAATGGCAACAGCAACCAATCCCACGTTCATCCACTGTGGAGCCCGAAGTCTGCGCAAGTATTAATTATGATCCCGATACTCGGTGGTGCTTTTACTATTGTTTGCTCCTTGGATAGCTGCAGAGACAGCTGTAGAGACAGCTAGACCCAATGACCGACTAACCTGGCCAACAATTTGAAGTGTACCTTATTCCCCTGGCGCTTGATCCTGTTGAGGGAGCCTTTTGGCAACCAGCAATCCATCGACAGGACAGATCACCCTGACGCTTAGAAAAAGGCAAAACGCTGGAAAGGCCTGGGCCAGGATATTGTGTTGGGAGGAATTTCAGGAATGGCAAATAGAAGAGGGGAGCCCAAGCCACAAAGCAAGCCAAATAGTAGGACAGAGAACCCTGGAATATAGGACAGTGCCGACGATACAATGAATGACACAATAGCTAATTTCAGAGAAATGCCATTAGCTGGATTCAATCTAATGAACTTGTGCTGCTGTGAAGAGATGATATAAATGGGGCGGAAGTTTCATCAGCCAGCTTCCAGCGATGCCAGAAGGCAGAAATCGAAGCGCCGTCTGCAACTAGTCGAGGCCGAGGTAATCTTGGTAACTAATAAAGTACAAAATTGTCAATATTAGCTCTCTAGGTTCTGAATTAGAGAAAATCAGGCATTAACAAACATGTGATGAGGATCAGGAGGCTGTTGTAAGCCGCATAGAAGGTACCCACGAGGGCGAAGAGGCCGAGAACTGAAGATTCTGGAACACAGAAACTCTCACCAAAGGCTGGCGGCTTCCACATCTTTCAAGAAACCATTCCACGAGCGCAAACGCAAATAGACCAAGAATGGCTACAACAATGAGCGGAGTTATCCACGGTGTTCCCCAACCAAGAGAATCTCCTTGAATGATGGATATGAGGAGCAACATCAGGCTGAGCGATATCAATCCGGCTCCTATCCAGTCAACACTGTCATTGTCTCCAGGTCTTTCCCCGGCATTGATCCGGATCTCAGGGATGTCAGTGACTAGAAACGTGTCAGAGGGAATCGTCACTCATTTGACACTAGACCCGATCAGGTCAGTGGTTCAACCGACGTCTCGCAGTCGTCTCACACTCGTTTCGCCCCTGTGGCCCCGTATCGATCTCACGGTAGATATACGGTGCTAGGCGCCTCTCATTTCATAGCAATAGATAGATTCATCTATTTGTCTGCACTCGTACTGATCGATTCTCTCCAAATTCATCTTGTTCAAGCAGGTGGAGCAATTCCTCATCATACGAGTCGTACCTTGATAAAACGTTCCACCTGTCGTAACAGCTACCATTATTGCGGGAATCCAAAAGACCCATTTCCACGAGAGTAGTCCCCCAATTACGCCGCCGAAGAGGCTACCGAGGACAGATCCGAGGGAGGCAACAGCTGTTGCTAATGTATAAGCCCTGGTCCACGACTTGCCAGGAGAAAAGGTGCCGGCTATGATACTGATGGCCGACGACATCATGGCCGAGCCGACCCGCCGAGGCCCTGGATGACACAGAGGATATGAAAGGGATCTTGTGTGACGAAAAGGCATGCAAAGAGTGGAAATTGTGAAAAAAGAGGAGCCAGCTAGAAACGTTAGGCGCCGCCCGTAGATGTCAGGCTATCCCAGAGCAACATTAGAGACGCCGATGCGATACTGTAGATTGAAACAACCGGCTGCTGCCTCTCTGGGGGGATCCAAATTGCATTACCCAGCGAGGGCAACATGATTGTGATGGATTGTGCATTAAGGATCTGGAGTTGTGTTAGCAGACTAGAGATACTTTGTGATAGCACAGCAACTAGGAACACACTCCGAGTTCTTGGATAGCCAAGGCTAGACGGGACTATCAGTATTAGTTGGGGCGTTGCCGCTAAAAACGGATCGTAGCTCCGGTGACCAGGTCCTCCTTTGGTCCACTGCTTGATCAGGGACATATCTTTGTGTGCTATTCAGTGCATCAAGAGCGACCGAAGTATCTAACATCCTTCGCACAGATGCACAGGATCTACAGATTTTCATATTGTCGATCCAAAGGCTGATTTTGCCAGGACTGCGACGAATTCCCATGTTTACCCCCACGAGAAACAAAGTTGTCCTATAACTCTTTCGATATATGAATGCAAGGTTACTTCGCGCAAGGCAGCGCAATTGTCGAGCTTAATGGTGTACGAGCCAGCGTTGGCAGCCCGTCCGGCCCGTCCGGGGGCGAGTGACGCTCGGGTCAAGGATTGCTACCTACCTTAAGTTGCATTCTAGGGACATAGGTGCTTTGTCAACGCCAGGAGAGATGCCGGATTCTGGGTATAAGTGTATCATCCATTTTAGGCAACATCCCGAGGCAGCCTACTCCCTACTCCCTTGGAGTGTCGGGACCGCTGTTGGCTCGTGTTGGAACGAGAAATGGGGGGTAGAAGAGAGGGAAACTCGTGTGAAGATTCATTTCAATGAGCCACTTTTATAGAGGCCAAGTGGCGATTAAGCGTTAGGCTAACTATTAACTTACCGCTAACTTATTAGGCAGTGCATGTGGCAGGGGCGCCTAAAATCTTTGCGGAGTTCTGAAATCCAACACCTTGATTGGGGTCTTGTTGACCATTTGGCGAGCACACGGCTTCAACTCTGGAAACCAAAGAGCCACTGCCTCACTGAGGCTCAACTACAACACTTGTTTGGTGACTATCTCATATCAGCCATATCTCCGTGTATCAGAATGTTCTACTTTTTATTCAAGCTTCGCTCATAGCATTGGTTGCAGTAGTATTCATACATTCCCTGCGGCGACCGAATGTAGCGGGGAGCTAAGCTCTCAAGGTTCAACTAGTTACCCTTCCAAGAAGAGACCGCTGAAAAAGCAAAATGAACCATACTACTATATTATTCTCTGCGCCACTAACAAACATGGAAGCAGGATGTCAAAAAACGAAAATGAAGACGAAGACCTCCTGTCACCTAGGAATAGCACCATTCGGTGTCACCATTTATGGGTTAATAAGGGATTCTCCGAGTGTCTGCAATGTGTTGGAATAAGAAAGGGTTAAAGTGCTCTTTGTGCGTTGGAGGACGAGATGAATGAAAACTTTTTATCAGCGAAAGACGTACGGACGTACCCGTTGTTTCTCTGCCCTTCTGCGAACGTACTCAGTAACTGGGTGTACAACATCTGATTCCAGCTTCGTTTACCTTGCGCTAATACTTAATAAGTAGTATCACGTTGCACGTACGAGCAGAGAAGTTGACTTCACGTGTGCAAGTTTGAGAGCAGCAGTTAATCAGCCAATGAGAGGCTATCGGTGGGTCTAACACTGACTGCTGTTAATAAAAGTAATTAGCAATTAATTATTAATTATACCTAGGTAAATTGCAATTTCGTGCAGAGTGCCCGGGAAGCGTAGAAAAGAAACTCCTCAACCCAGGGAGCAACCACACTCGTGTTGTACAACGCTTCCTCACGACTACCCTAGTAGGTACAAGGTACATAGTGCTATTAAATCGTTAACAGAGAGACATTATTGGCGAGAGTTTGTGATCATCGACTGCAACCATGACTAGCGACAATAGTAATAAGTCTGGAAGTAATTGGCCATCACTCAACCAAGCCTACACAGAGCCCTCGCCGACCGCACCGAACAACTACCAGCGGGAGATATACGGGGCACTACGCAAACCTCTATTCCCGACAAAGCCGGCGCTCTGGGAAGCTATCGCGTGGGATGCAGTACCGACGGCGAACTTCAACTACGTGGCAGGCGCAGCATCGTCAGGGGCGACGCACCGGGCGAATCTGGATGCGTTTGACCGATACCGGCTTCGGCCGCGGATGCTGGTGAATACGACGGTGCGGGACCTCTCGGTGGAGCTGTTTGGGCGGCGGTACACGACCCCGCTGCTGATTGGGCCGGTCGGGGTGCAGAGCATTATGCATGGCGACGGCGAGGTGGCGACGGCACGAGCAAGTCGGGCGGTCGGTGTGCCGATGGTGCTCAGCACAGCGAGCAGTAAGGACTTGGAGGAGGTTGCGCGGGCGAATGGCGATGGCGGTGAGCGCTGGTTCCAGCTGTACTGGCCGCGGCCGCAGGCGGAGGAGGTGACTGCCAGCTTGCTGGCGCGAGCGAAGGCGGCTGGGTTCACGGCGCTGGTGGTCACGCTGGACACGTTCATGCTGGGATGGCGGCCGGCGGATTTGGACGAGTCCTACCTTCCCTTTATCTGGGGCCAGGGGTGCGCGATTGGATTGAGCGATCCGGTGTTCAATCGGATGTGGGAAGAGAAGGTGGCGGAGGACAAGAGGAGTCTGGCCGAGCGGGCGGGCGAGTTGCTCAACGTGCTCAGACGGCCTGGGTCACCGTGGGGAGCGCTGAAGGTGCTGATGAATCTCAAGACGATGCAGCGAAGCATGGCCTGGATGGATATCCTCAACAGCAGCACGTACCGCGAGTGGGGCCATTTGGCCATTCTGAAGAAGCTATGGGACGGGCCAATTGTGCTGAAGGGCATTCAGCGGGTAGAGGACGCGCACAGGGCGATTGAGGCGGGCATTGACGGGATTATTGTTAGTAATCATGGTGGCAGGCAGACGGACGGGGCGATCGCGAGCTTGGATGCACTGGCGGAGATCGGCACGGATGCAAAAGTCAGGGAGAGTGGGATCACAGTGCTGTTTGACAGCGGCATCAGGACGGGGGCGGATGTGTTGAAAGCTATTGCGCTGGGAGCCAAGGCGGTGCTAATTGGGCGGCCGCTCATGTATGGATTGGCAATGGGCGGGCAGGCAGGAGTCGAGCATGTGCTTCGTTGCCTGCTGGCCGACACGGACAATACGATGGGGAATTTGGGCGTACAGAGGCTGAGTGACCTCAGTCGGGATGACTTGCGTGTGCGCAGTGAAGCGAGGCTGTAAGAGGTGGTGGTAACCGGCATGCTATGATGGTAGAATGAGTAAAAATATACACGTCACAACTACAGAACAGCCATATGCTGCACTTGTGCTAGATCTGGTGCCATTAATTGGTATGCTAACGACTAGGAAGTGGTATTGCTGCTGTTGCTCAGCGGTAGTCCCCATGGTGAGGTATCCAGCACAATCATGAATCAGGTTGGTGCGCACCAGCCTATAGGACGTAATCGTCCTTCGACATACTGAGTCAGGCGCCCATCCTGATTTCGTACACGTGTTGCATTTCAGCCTGACAGCGCCAACAAGCTGCTCTCATATTCATTTGAACCTTTCTGGCTTGGACAGAGGTTTAATCAACAGTGCCAGAGGCTGTCTACAAGACATGGCTGCAGTAGCTGTCACGAGCTCTCTTTCCTTCTGCAACGCTGTGTAGACTTCGACCTGCGCCTGTTCTACAACCATATGCGGCATAAACTCTCAGCCTTAGTTAAACATCATCCAAATTAGTGAAATGTCTATTTGCCATTTCACAGGATCGCCTTGATATCTGTGTCGCACCTACTTGACCATTGTCGCAATCATCAGCCACACTATTATGCGTCTCCTGGAACTTGACAGCGCGGATACACCGCTCTTTTCCATTCACCCTTCCGGCGGAAGCCAGTTATACGCGATTCTATCACATACTTGGGGAGCAGATGAAGAAGAAGTCACGTTTGACGATATCCAGAGTGGATCTGGCAAGGGAAAACGTGGGTATAGGAAGATTCAATTCTGTGGGAAACAGGCAAAGAAAGATGGCCTGCGCTACTTCTGGGTGGACACGTGCTGTATATATCGGCTGAACTCTTCAGAGGTTTCTAAGTCAGTCAACTCTATGTTTCAGTGGTATCGTAACGCCACAAGATGCTACGTTTACCTATCGGATGTGTCGATTCACGACCAGGACAACCACAGTCCGAGCGAGCGGCGGTGGGAGGCAGCGTTTCGCAGGAGCAGATGGTTCACACGCGGATGGACTCTACAGGAATTACTGGCTCCACAGTCAGTCGACTTCTTTTCGTGTGAAGGGCAGCACCTGGGTGATCGAAATTTACTTGTACAGGTCATTTACGAAGTCACAAGCATTCCAATTCTGGCTTTGCAGGACACCCCTCTTTCGTATTTTAGTAATGACGAGAAAATGCGATGGGCAGCGAAACGTGATACAAAAGAGATTGAAGATAGAGCCTACAGTTTACTTGGCATCTTTGGTGTTTTCATTCCCCTTATCTATGGTGAGGGGAATAATGCATTCTCTCGGCTTGAGCAGGAAATTAATAGGCAAAACAGAAGTAAGTTAGTTCTTTGCCTACTAAAACTTATCTTTTGCTTGCAAGTGCTTTAACCCTTCGTTTGGACTAGCTATTCTGGGGCCAACAAGGCTTACAATCAGTAGATGAATCGAACGGGCCTGTATGGCATGTTCCCTTTGATCAGACACCAGGATTTATGGGCCGACAGGATGAGCTTCGAAATGTTAAACAGATGCTGTTCAAGACCAAGGGGCGTCGAATTGTTTCTGTCCTTGGTTTAGGAGGTGTGGGTAAGAGTCGATTCGCACTGGAACTCGCATCTGAGATTAAGTCCGACTATTCACATTATTCTATCTTCTGGGTCCAGGCAACTAATCAACTTACCTTTGAAAAGAATATGCTGGAGATCGGTAAGAAACTTCAGATTCCAGGTATCGAAGACGAGAAAGCCGATATCAAGACACTTGTTAAGCAGCATCTAAGCAATCTATCCAGGTGGAAATGGCTTTTGATACTTGACAACGCTGATGACGAACTATTATGGGGCAAACCCTTAGAGAACCAACAGGGTGTTTCACTTATCAACTATTTACCCAGGACAACAAGTGGTGCTATTCTTGTTACTACTCGTACAACACGTGTAGCATCTTTTCTAGCTGCTAAAGAGGTAATCGAATTAAGTGCCCTAACTGACAATGAAGCTGTTGAGATGTTTCTGAGTAGACTAGAACTAGTAGACTCAGAATCAGATCATACACAAGTCTTGTCACTGGTACTGGCATTAACTTGCCTACCACTTGCTATTGTTCAGGCAGCCTCATTTATCAATATGGCTCGACAGTCTGTAAAGACCTACCTTGAGCTGCTGGAGAAACCTGAAGCAGAGGTTATTCAGCTTCTTAGTGAAGACTTTGGGGACGACTCACGTTATCAGGATGCTAAGAATCCTATTGCCACTACATGGCTAATATCCTTTGAGCATATCCGTCAACAACATCCGCTTGCAGCAGACATTTTCTCACGTCTAGTATGCTTTCATGAATTGAATATTCCATCATCACTACTACCAGAATTTGGCTCAAAGTTAGATATTGTCAAGGCAATTGGTGTTTTAAAGGGATATTCGTTTATTACAGCACGGGCCGCTAGCAGCGAAATGAAGCATTTCCAGGAGTTATATGAAATACATCGATTAGTTCGATTGGCGGCTCGGAGTTGGCTGCAGAGAGATGGATCGTTTTCTACTTGGAATAAGGCATGTTTAAAACAGATGGCGCAGATCTTCCCAACACCAGATCATATGAACAAAGCTATATGGACAATATACTTACCACACGCTCGGAGCCTATGTGAAGATAGTGTTGTCAAAGATCTTCATGAGCGATACGAACTGCTTGAAAAAATGGGTGTATGTCTTTTTACGGATGGGAAGTACGATGATGCTGTGAAAATGCATACACTGGTTGTCCAGTGGAGGGAGTCAATATATGGTAACACGGAACTACAGACACTGGCATCTTATTATAATCTTGGACAAGCACTGAATTCCAATGGAGACTGGATTACAGCTGAGAGATATCTTCAACAAGCATATCATGGACAGAAGGAGACTGTCGGTCAGGAACACCCCAACACACTCAACTATATGTCAAGCCTAGCCTCAGCATTACATAACCTAGGTCAATGGAAGGAGGCAGAAGAGCTAGATGGACAAGTCCTGGAGATAAGGAAGAAGGTGTTAGGGGAAGAGCATCCTGATACATTGACCAGCATCGCAAACCTAGCCTCAACATTGTATAGCCGAGGTCAATGGAAGATATCACAAGGGCTATTTATCCAAGTTCTGGAGTTAAGTAAGAAAGTACTTGGGGAAGAGCATCCTGATACTTTGGTCAGCATGGCAAACCTTGCCTATACACTGAAACACCAAGGTCGCAAGGACGAAGCTACCGAACTAATGAATTCTTGCTTGGAATTGAGATTGAAAGTACTCGGCTTTTCGCACCCTAACACTCAAAGCACGATTACAACTTTGACGAAATGGTCAAGTGGAGCAAATGCTTCAGGATATGAGATTGACGAGATTGCCACTCATGTGCCGGGTGCCTGGCCTAATTGACGAGCTCTAAAATAGAATTTAATGAATGACAAAGAGCCGAGGGTTCTTTTTTCACTCTCGCAAGCAATTACAATAGTAGCACATCATCCAATTGAATTGGTATTTCAATATCTCTCAATCTCTCCAAGTGTGAAAGAGCAGATATCTGGCTTTGACCGTAACGGATAGCTCATAGCATCTGATCGATTGTTTGGTAGTCTGAAATACATGCTGACGCGCGGCCACTGACTTGCCGATCATTTTATTTCCGTATTGGGGAAGGAACCTATCAAAGAGGATACCAATGGAGATCAGGATCAAGAGAAAAAAGTTGATGGACCGTGTTGTTCTCAGTCTACTGCATGAGCCTATCTGCCTATATAGGGATTTACTGTCCTGGGATTAATCGGCGTGCCTAGCTGGATAGAGGCAACAGAGCTCGGCCTTGGCGTCTTGGCCGGAGTGTGTCCCAAATAGGCAATTGTCACTTTCAATTGTCACTTTCAATTGTCACTTTCAATTGTCACTCAGCCGCTTAAGCCTTATTGCTGCTGACAGTAATTACCGCTTGTCCCGGCATCGACCCCAAGGCGGCTGATCTTATGCGACCTGTAGATCTTGTGGTGTAATTTCTGTTGCAGTACCCGTCGAGACATAAATACCACCCACACACAATCGGCAGTGCCTAAACATTCTTGGCAGTTTTCATGTTGGTGGTGGTATAATTATCGGTAGTAAGTTACCGGTAGGCTTGTTTCTGGTCACGTGCATCTTGGCATTTTCGTGAGATGAGCCACGACGTGATCAGCAATCGGTTTTGTTCAGCTGTGCTCGTACGTACGTTGTGAAAATGGCAAGACACCATAAAGGATAACAAGGGCTGTTAGCGAGCGTGCTGAAGAACACTTCCTTCTCACGATGGGCTCGTCGTCAACCAAGCCATCATTATTCTTATTATTCTTGTTTTTGTTATCATGACTTTCCGCCCACGCCTGTCGTTCCCCAACCTGTCGAGCCTGACGGTGCCGCGGTCCTACTTTCTGGGCCACCACTCGGCAGGCCTCGAACGGATGCGGGGGCTGGTCAACTCGATGGACGTGATCATCGAAGTGCGGGATTACCGCACACCGCTGACGTCGCGCAACCCGCTGTTTGAGCAGCTCGTCGGCTCGCGGGCGCGGCTAGTGGTGTACACGAAGCGCGACCTGGGCAGCAGCGGCAGCGCGGCGGACAAAGCGCGCGAACAGATGATCGCGCGATGGGCGCAGACTGCTACTAGCAGCAGCAGCAGCAGCAGCAGTGGCGACGGCAGCGGCAGCGGCGGCGGCAGCGGCGGCAGCGGCGGCACCGCAGTGGTCTTCGCGTCGGCGGGGTCGCGGGGGGTGCAGCAGGTAGTGGACTTTTGCAAGCGGCAGCACGAAGCAGCGAACAGCGGGCGGAGCCACCTGTTCGGGACGCGGGTGCTGGTTGTGGGGATGCCGAACGTGGGCAAGTCGACACTGGTGAACGGGCTGCGGAGGTGTGGGGTGGGCGGAGCCAAGGCAGCGCGCACGGGCGACCAGCCAGGGGTGACGCGCAAGGTTGGCACGGCGGTGAAAATTGTGTGCGGCGAGGAAAGCGAGGGAGACGGCAATGTGTACGTGGTGGACACGCCGGGGGTGTTTGTGCCGTATGTGGCAGACGCGGAGAGCATGCTGAAGCTGGCGGTGTGCGGCAACGTCAAAGACGGCATTGTACCCGCGGTCACGATGGCCGATTACCTGCTGTTCCATGTGAATCTGCATGCGGCCGGCAGCTATGGGGTGTGGAGCGAGCCGACGAATGAGATTGGGCAGGTGCTGGAGGGCCTGGCACGGCGGCAGGGCCGGTTGAAGAAAGGGGGCCAGCCGGACTATGAGGCTGCGGCCCTACAATTTATTCAGAAGTGGCGGGCAGGGGAGCTGGGGCGCTTTGTGCTAGATGAGGTGAGCGAGGAGGCCGTTGCGCGGAGCGAGGCTTTGCTGCAGGCGATGGGCGGCAGCTGGAATCAGGCGCGGAAGGCAATCAAGATGGAGAGAAGCGTCAAGGCAAGGGGGAGAGTATAAGAAGGAAGACTTTGTAAGAAAAAATATGTAATAATATATGTACACAATACCAGAAGACTGTACACGATGCCAAAAGGCTGTACAACAGAAGGGCTCAACAGCACAATCGATACTACATACACATTGACATAGATAATTCAGATCATGGTCAGAGAAGGCAGCAGGTCAGTCCAGACTAAACTTCCCAGCCGTCGTTGGCCCAACTGGCCGCTGGCTTATTCTTGTCCATCAACCAGGGCTTGGTGGTGGAGGCCTTGTTGGCGGGCTTGTTGGCAAAGACACTGGTGTAGGCCTGGGTCCAGCGATCGCTGACCTCCATGAGGATGGGCTGCTGGGGGACGGCATGGGCCGGCACAGGGACTTGTTCTTTCTTGGCTCTGCTGCCTTTCCTCGTCTTGGCCGAGTTTTCATTGGTGGGACCAGAAGAAGAGTGGTCGGAGGGGTTTGCGTCGCGTTCAATTTCGCGGATGATGGCTCTGAGCTCCTGGTCGTCGGCGGTGATTTGGGCCCGCAGGTAGTGCAGGTCGGTAGACGAGTTGAGGGACTCGAGGACTGATTTGCGGGGGGTATGGCCGTAGATGGACAGGTCGATCGGTTGATCGGGTACGGTGTCGGGGTCGAGGAAGGCTTGGGCACCCTTGTCGAGCAGTTGGTTGATGTCCAGGCTCTCGCCGGGGGGGATGGCTTCGGGGTGGCTGGGGGTGACGCAGTCCATGTCGACTTCCTTTCGGAGCACGTGGTCGATGTCGACGGCGCTGAAGAAGGCGCAGCTTTGTGGGAGGTCGTTGATGCCCATCTGCTGGGAGAACATGGCGCGGGTCCAGAGATTGGCGATCTGGAGGGCCATGGCGGCGCGGTAGCGGTCGTCGTACTTGACGAGGTAGCGGATTTCGTCATGCACGGTGATTGCCAGGCGGGCCTGCAGGTTGAAGCGACGGATGAGATAGTGCATGGAGATGATGAGAAGATGGAGGTAGTCGACGCCAGAGGATTGGATGGCCCAATTGATACGAGAGGTCATGAAGGAGCCTTTGTTGATGAAGCGACGCATGAGCGCCTCGGTGATGCCGGCGCCAAGGACCGGAGTGCGCGGACGGTCCTGGTCGGCAAACTCTTCGAGCTTGTTGAAGACAAAGCTTTCGGTACCGCCACGCCAGAAGGGGCCTGGGCCAATGGCTTTGCGGCTGGTACGGATGCCCTTGGTTTCCTTGTAGAGCTTGCTGGCAATGTCGGCCGTCTGGGCCTCGGACAGGGTAGGGTTGAATTGGCGAAGCAGCATGGCCGCGAACTTGAGGCCGGCGCCGTAGATGCGGCCATAGTTGAAGACCTTGGCGTCGTTGCGTGAGATGCCGAGGATCTTTGCCGTCTTGGAGTGCAGGTCTGTTCCAGCGGCCTTGGTGCCCTCGAGGGTCATGAATCCAATCGCGTTACCGCCGTGCAGCTGAAACTGGGCGTCGCCCACGAGCGAGGCAATCCACAGTTCCTGGGAGTCGACGTCGGCTCCAACGAAGCAGTAGCCTGGCGGCGCTTTGACCATTGCCTTCAACTCTGAGCCCACCCGATTTGGCTTTGCGTTGGACGCCGTCAGCCAGGTGTTTTCGACAGCGCGGCGGGTGATGGTGCCCATGGGAATGATCTGCGGGAGAATGAAGGCTTGGTGGCTGCCAGCCAGCCCAGGCTCGCGCTCGGACTCGTTGACGACCATTTGAGAGACGATGCGATCACGTGCCGAGATCCAATAGGAGCAGGATGCATTCATGTCGAGCGCCTCCTTGGCCAGCGCGAATTGCGACGAGAGCAGGCCCGATTCAAAATACTGTAGGTAGCCTTTGGCCAGGGGCGATACGCATCGGGCCGTGGGCCCGTCTTTATGGGGTAGCTTGAAGTAGATGTGGCGGTAGTCCGATCTCAGATGGCTATTCGGCTCTTCCGACATGTCGGCCTGGGTGACGTTGGAGGCTGTGTATTTGATTGAGTCGTCGTATGGGACACGGAAGGTCCAGCCGTGCATGTCGGACCAGACAAGAGGATGGCCGTCCCAAGACAGCTTGAGTAGTAGTGGCGCGATGCGCGAGCGCACGGTTAGGCTGATGGGAGCGGCGTTAGAAGCGAACAAGTCACGATACCAGTTGGGCGCGCCCGGTTTCTTCTGGCGCGCTACGGCCACGAGCGGTTCGTCTTTCTTCTTCTGTTTCTTGTACTTGATTTCCTGGCCAGCCCAGTCCAGCTGGGCAAGCCAGGCGTCGTTGGTGTAGACGCCGGGCTGTTGCTTGGCGCCAAGCGCTTGCTCGGCCAATTGCAGGAGCCGCTGCTGGACCTGGTCGAGGCGCTGGTGGTAGGTGGCGTCGGCGCGCTGGAGATAACGCTGCCAGGAGTCATCGACGGGAAGGATGACGGACGACAGATGGCGCAAGGCCGCAAAGCTCACCGGGTGCGGGCACACATGCAGGAAGTTGGGGAAGACCTTGGCAAAGACGCGATGGGTGATGGACACGTCGGCGGCACAGTAGTCGAGCAGTTCGTCGAGCCGGCCGCACACGCCGGCACGGTCGAGCTCGCCGAAGTAGTCGCGCTGGGACTTGTCGATGGTGACGCCGCAGTGGAACTTGGCGACATCGCGCAGCGAGTTGACCGAGCTACGGCCTACCCATAGCTCCTCCTCCTCGTCGCTTAGCATCTTGTTCTCGAGCATGGTCTGCAGCTCGGCCGAGGTGTGGTCGCCGGCCATCTTGGCGCGCAGGTCGCGGTTCTTCTGGTGCTTCATCCACGTGGGCCGCTGCTGCGAGCACATGCCGTTAACGGCGACGTGCAGTGACATGGTGTCGAGGAAGAAGGTGTGCGACTGGCGCAGGTCGTACTCCTCCCTGACGCGCGCGCGGTCGTAGCCGATGTTGTGGCCGACGACGACGCGCGCCTTGGACGGGTCGCCCAGCGGAACCAGTTGCCTCACGTCGTCGGTGTCGCCAAGCAGCCAAGGCGAGATCCAGGCATACCACGCACTGGGGCTGGCGGCGCAGGCCATGACGGCGTAGTTGCTCTGCCTCCACATGACCTCGACGTCGAAGGACAGCATTGCCTCGTCAGGAGCGTCGACCTGCTCGGTAGTCATATCGGCCTTGTACTTGGTCCATCCGCTTCGCCGGATCCACTGGCGGGGCCTGGGGGGGGGTTGTGCGCGGGCGAATTGGGTGGCCAGCGAGAGGTACGGCTCCGAGGCGTCACGCCCGAGGCGGTGGAAGTGCTCGTCGAGCGTGGAGCCGTACAGAGGAGGAAGGTCCAAGCCGACCGGCGGCGAGCTGTCCTGGTTTTTACCGAGAAGGCCGTGGCGGCGCAGGTGGTCCTTGGCCAGGTCAACGAGTTCGGGCCGGGGTGACGTGGCGCTGCCAGGGAAGACCTGCGGGTGGAGGACGCTGCTGAGCTGCTGCACGCCGATGTCGTTGTGGCGTTGGTCTGCAGGGAGGGAGAGAGATGAAGGCGCCGAGGCATAGCCGCGGCGTGGCAGTCGTATCCGTATCCGGGTCTTGAGTGCGGTACGGGTGTAGCCCCGCGCGCACTGCGCAGGTGTCGGCGGCCACAGCATGGCGAGCAGCACGCGGCGAGTGTGCGGCGACTGACTGCCCGTCGACGGATCGAGGGAGTCGAGATGCCGGAAATGCGTGCCGGCGCTAGCGCCAAAAGGCTGACGCGCTAGTCCAAAGCAGCCTAGCCTAGGCTGGCGGAGTTTGGAGGAGTTTGGCGGATTTTGGCGGAGTTTGGCGGAGTCTGGCGGAGTCTGGCGGAGCTTGGCCGGAGTTCGTGCGGAATTTGAGCGGAATTTGTCCCTTTAGCGCCCATTCTGGTTGTGGTGCTGAACACCTCAGTCAGCAGCGTCAAGGGCGCGTGAATGAAAATGCAGGCCGCCTCTGCACCTGCACCTGCACCAGCACTGGCACCGGCATCTGCGTCCTGTCGCCTGCCCCGCCACGATGAACTCGCCGCCCAACATCTTCGACCTGGCCTTCAACCCGCCGCCTCCTGACTCGTCTTCCATCTTCCCTGGCCTGACCGGGTCGCGGCTGGCGGTGCCTCAGCGAGCCACGCCCGCCCAGTCTCGAGACCGGCCACGGCTGCCGTCGCCCCGCCTGTTTCGAGGCATCTTTGCCGACGCCAACGGCGGCAGCCAGAGTGTACAGCCGGACGCACGGCGCCTACCGCTACTGCGTGAACGGGGCGACGTCGACATCGACCCCGCACAGCTGGCAGGCGCCATCACGCGCACCAGCCGTGCGGTTGACAGCGTGCAGGCGGCCTTCCAGCCCAGACGCAGCGGCAGGAATCGGGCCGTGGTCGACCTGACCGGCAGCAGCCCGTCCGACGAGGAGCACGACCGCGAGCCCGAGCCCGAACCCGAACCCGAACCCGAACCCGAACCCGAATTCGAACCCGAACCCGGATACGGCCCCGGACCCGAGCCCGGCCCCGAACCCGGACACGGCGTCCGCAACCACCAACACCGCGCCGACCCCGGCGCCGACTTCCTCTCCCACACCACCCATCCCCTCGACCCGCCGCGGCAACCGCCTCGCCCTCGCGCCCTGCATGCCCTGGCCGAGCCCATCTTTGGCTACCACGTCCTGCCCGCGCCGGCCATACACCGCGAGGACGACGACCGCGCAGACTCACTGGCCCACGCACGGTTGAGAAGACCACACCTGTTGGCCCACCGCCGCTGGCTCAACTTGCCGCGCCCGCGCAACACCGAGCGGGAAGAGCACGACGCCGTGCGCCGGCAGCAGGAGAACCACGCGGCTTGGCAGCAGACCCAGGCCCGCACGCGCCAGCTGCAGAATCGCCATGTGCCGTTCTCCTCCGGCTCGGCACCAGAGGTCCCAGCAACAGTAACGGCAACGGCGACGGCGACGGCAACGTCATCACCACCACCACACTGCCCATCCTCATTTCCATCATCATCATCATCATCATCATCGCCCGGTCCGAGCCGGGCTGAGCCGGGCCCAGCCATGGCCCAGCCAAAGCCGTCTGGCTCCATGGCCTCGGTTGAACAAGTCGACCTTACAGGTGTCGACAGCAGCTCTGCCGTCGACGCTCTGCTCGCCCGTCAGCGTGCCGATGCCGTTCTTTCCCAGCACTCTACCTCCGCCACCGAAAATGGCCGCACTCGGCTAGCAGCGTACAAATGCCCTGTGTGCATGGAAACGCCGGTCAACGCGACCACGACGATCTGTGGCCACCTCTTTTGCCACCAGTGCATCATCGAAACCCTGCAGTGGTCGGCCAAGCAGCGCGACGGCCACGCGCCCGGCGGTAGGAAGAAATGCGGCATGTGCCCCGTGTGCAGGAAGCTGCTGTCCATTAAGGATGCCCCCGGCACAGGCCGCACTCTCGTCCCGCTTGAGCTCAGATTTCTCATCCAGAAGCGAAAAGCGGTGCAATCGACCGCACATGATCCCAAGGGCAAGGCCAAGGCTACCGACGATGCCTACGCCGACGGGGTGCCCCCTCCCAGCAAGAAACTGAAGCGCGAGACTCGTGAGACCACCGATGACCAGCTGTGGGAAAGCTATATCAATCACGACCTTGTTGGAACGACATGACATGACCCTGGATTTGAAGCATGGTGTTGGCGGTTGGCGGTCCCTATCCATAACTGCCTCTTTCTCACGGCCTGTTTTACATAGCCTTCCTGTACTGTACCGCGGCCAGTAGCATACACCTCTCTGTCCTTGCCTTTTTTTTTCAATTCCAATTCCCCGCCGTAGCAGCTAACCACTTGGTGTCCTCATCAACCAACCACCAACTCGCCACCTCATGCAGCCCACGTCATGCAGCCACCTCGGCACCCGCCTCTCCAACGGCATCACCACGCCCCCCGCGCTCCTCTCATTCTTCACCACCGTCATCCCTTGCCCTTGCACTTCCCTCTCCGCCTTCGCAACCGCTCCCTCTTATCGCCAGTACTCGCCACCAGCTTACCCTCCACATGGCCCTGCGCCATCCCAAACACAACCACACTCCGCTCCCGCCCCAGCACCTCGTACACCACATCAACCACATCCCCGGCCACAAGCGGCAATTTCGCCACATCGTGTGCCGCAGGGTCACTAACTAGTCTGATGATGGGCGCCCTGATCAGCAGAATCCCCGCCGCCGACGATGCGGCCGCCATCGTGTCTCGACACCGCTTTGTTCAGGCTGTTGCTGAACGACATGCTGGAATTCGAATGCTTAACTGCTTAACTATAATATTCTATGATAATTTAACTTGCCGAGTGTAGTAAACCATCGCTATCGTCGGGGACGTCTGGGGTACCAAACTTGGCAGGCTCTGGAACAATCCTTTGGGTTCTTGTGATGTCGAGCAGGAATCCGATACTGTGTACTATGGGGCTTGTCTGGAAGGGTTCAAGACCTTTGCATAGTGGCCCATTGGTGAGTTCAGTCGCCTATTCGGCAATTGTGCAACTGACAATTGCACAAATGTCAATTGCACCACCGTCCATTGCAACACCACTGCAATAATCAGCGGCACCTGACGCACCTCAGATCTCCCATTAGCTGACCGTTCATTAACTCTTGTCTGCAGCCTTTATACCTGCAATAACCAGCAAAAACCGACTGTATGTGCACTGCTAGCATGACACGGTTTGCACCTGCCAGGCAGGCAAAGGTCTTGGCGGTGGCCCTCATAGATTACTCATCTGCAGCTCATAACTTTTAGCTAGAAAGAGACAAGCATGAATCATCTCACTTTCCGTTCCGCTAGCCGTTTCAGGTCCGACGAGCATGACCTCCTGATCATACCGACATGCCAAGATTCAAATGACCAAGTCACGTGCCGCTTCCATGCCTGCCAAGAATTATGTAAGCTAATCACATGTGTACTAGTGTCTTGGCACCAATATGGTCATGTGATCAGGCGGGTATTGTTGCCAGTGCATGCATGCACAGCTGGTTTTGCTAGTTTCGTTGGGTTTTACTGGTTTCGTTGGGTTTTGCTTGTACAACAGCTGCAGATAAGAGTTAATGAATGGTCAGCTAATGAGAGGCCACCATGTTTGCGGGAAACCCCCCAAGGTGCCTATTGCACCTCATTATCATCTCTTCATAGCCAATTTGTCATTGAAGGTGAGGCTGCTTCAGTTTTATCATGGCATCAAACTCGTAATATGTATATGCTTTATTATAGTAGTCACCCCTCATTATACTACTTCATATACTCCTGCTTCCCTCTCGCTCAGCATGTTAGATACACGGAGGCAGAACAGGAGCTTGTGGGCAGCTCTGGACCTACCAGGAGAATAGTCATCCTATAATTATGCCCTGGCTGACTTCTCCAGGGGTACTCAGGCACCTAGGGAAACTAATTCACACAATGCAAATCGTGCTCTCACCCTCCATCCTGCTGTCAGGTCCCCAGTAGTACTGCCCCAGCGCAGTCTCATTATGTCCCGGTGGCGTCGTTAGGCTATGAATCAGATCCGGCGTCAACGCTGATACCTTCGTGAGCCCAATTCTCTTGTATCGCATCCCATACTCTCCGTCTGTTGCCTGCAGAAGCATGCACGTTAGATACCTGTCTTCCTTCAGCGCAGGCAAACAATACACCTGTCCATCTGGCCCAAAGATAGATGGCTCACTGGCCGGACTGTCCAAGTAGACGATCTGATAGTCTTTGCCAACCGGACAACCTTCTTGCACCAACCGCCAGCTGTATCGGTTTTTGTGCTTCGCATTCACCATTTCCTCCTTCTCCTCCTTCTCCTTCTCCCCCTCCCCAGAATCACCAAGCTGCCGATGGCGGCCGAAAGTCCACCAGAGAGTAACGAAGCAGCAAGAACTGAAAGTCCCTTGAATAGCTGTGCCCATGGTCAGAAGTGCCCGACACTCTTGTCTCAGACATTCAAAGCTGCAAAATTGACGTATTACAATCCAAAGCATGAAGCCTGCCGCAAGAGACACAAGGACAAGACGGTCCCAATTGATCCCACTTGCCTAACTACGGTCAGAGTACATACACACACACACTGCGAGAATCCGAAAGGGATTGCTTTCACTTACCGCACCTTCCCTCTTCGACGGTAAAGGGCAACGCCGCTTCAGCGACATCATAGAATCCCTTAGTTCGATCTTTCTAAGAACTCCTGTCAAGACCAAGTACCCGTCGGTCAGCAGGCCAAACTTATCCTCTTCCGTCCGATATGAGAGCCGTACAACCTCAATGCGCACAAGCAGTCCGTTGTCTTTGACGTCGTTGCGGTTTTTGAGGTATTTGAGGTCTTTGGTCTCGGCAAAATTAATGCCTCGAGCCGTCTCCACCGATGCCCAAGAGAACGAGGGCGCGCGATACTCCTTGGGCCGGGTATCCTCAAAAGGTTGCCTGTCATTGCCTGTGCCTTCGTTCACAAACCAGAGCAGCTGACTGGCCATATGCTTCTGCCACATCCCTGCGATGTACTGGTCTTCACACCTTTCTTCCTTCATCCTTGAACTCATCATTCTGGCGATCCCGGAAAGCGCGATCAGTCTGTCTCGTCCATTAGTCAGCTCCATCTTAGTGTACACTTCCACCCAGTGCTTCCACAGTTCATACAAGTGAAGCTTTGGATCGATCCTACCCACCATCTTCTGGATGGCCTTGGAAGTTATCGACTTGCCACGCATGGATGCCTCGCGGACAGCATGCAGCTGCTTTCCTGCGTCCAGGTCTAAGCTCTTCAGCCGCACGCCGTCGATGAGCACACCAGACTTAATGCGGAAGTGAGGAAGTCCTTCTGGCCGACATTCAGCCCGACTCACCTCTCGACATTCGAACGCGATTTGATCTTGGCACCAATGCAGAACGCGCGGAGCAAGCAGTCGTTCTTGGTACACCCATGATCGCCTGTTGACTGGGCTATTATCGACATACTTTTCCCAGAAATACAAGTCCAGTATTGCGCAAACCACTCTTTCCTGAGTGGCCCCATTTCCACCTCCAAGGTCCTTGACATTGAGCGTGATGTTCTCCACCCATTTGTACTTCGTATCTCTCTGGTTGAAGAGCCCGTACGAGCTATCGACAGCGGCGGTCGCGGATATGTTGCAATACGAGTGCGCGTAAACCTTTTCCATTGTCGCTGATTCCTCCAGCCAGTCCTTCAAGTCCTTTTCTTCCTGCACAATGCACAGTGCGTCGATCCAAAGCCATCTCTTGCCAAGTTCGCGAGTAACTATCACTGCGTCTTGAAACAGTCGCGGTAAATCTCTCAAAGCTATCCCCTCAGCAAGAACTCTATCCAGCGTCTTCTCTGTGAGTTTGAACAAGGCCGCATCCCCCCATCGATGGCTTAACGTTACGTAGTCTCCCTCTATTACTGCATGGCCCGGCTTTTTTTCTCCCGTCTTTTGTGACACCAACCGTATTACTTCCGTTGGCCTCCCAGAGTCAAGCGTTGGCTGTAAGTCAAGGAGACGATTCGGATGCCAAGGTGTGGCTGCTGTTGCCGCTGTGGAAGAAGAAGAAGAAGGTGTTGTTGTTGTTGTTGTTGTTGTTCGACGACATTCTTGGTGGGATTCTAGGCACTCTGTAATCCAGTCCTTGGCCATTTGCATCACTTTTGGATCACCAGTTGTGCTGCTGATTGGCCACGCGTGAGCGTTGCCTAGACTTTCGTTATCTTATAGAAGTTTGTCAGGTCTGCGGCTACTCATGTATCCTCGTTCAGAACAGTGAAATACCCTACCAATTTGCTTTAGCACGAAGCTGGCAACCACCAAGTCCCTCTTTTCGAGCTTCAAGTCAAGAAGATACAATCCAGCTGCCTGTGGTTGCCAAACAGAGGGCCTGAGTGAGGCCGTAAGAAATTGACCCGCCCGCTCATCATCATCATTTATCTGGATTTTGAGATGCTCTAGTCTTTCCTGGGTGATTCGGCATAGATAGCAGTCTGCTATCCTAGCAGAGTCGTTAAGATGTTTGGCCTTAGCATGGTGCCTAAAGCTTAGATTGAGCTTAGACCCAGACCCTGTCCGTCCTTTTTGCCTGTAAAGCATTTCATGGCAGACTTTGCAAACCATGGCCGCTCCGTGAAGCAATGCATCAGAGAGTTTGGACGAGAGGATCTGGAAAGAGAGCCTTGGGTTTATTCCCAAGCCAAAAGTTCTGCTAGGCCGCCGCCTTTTAGCGCCTATTCATTCGACAGTCTGCCAAGGATCTTTGGATCAACAAGGCAACACCCCGCATCACGAGCAAAGCCGTGTCTCACCACAGCCTCCACAACTATGACAGCCTGCTTCCTGCCTAATGAGTCCTACATCTGACTAGTGGTTGTCCAGAACATACCCCTATATGTATGCTGCCTTCTCGGTCATAAAACGTTGATTGTTGGAATTGTAGAGAAGCCCTTCTTTCCGCCCAACAGCATTCCTCGTCAGTCTTGACTATCATGACCAAAACGTTCATCCTCCCCAGTGTCCCCGGAGAGCCTACTGTGGAGGTTACAATACCTTCGACTTTAGAGCCAGAACAACTTTTGAAATTCAAGGCCTTCGAGGTTTGGCTTAAGACGTTACGACAATCTTTTCGCCTTCAGTCCGAGAAAACCCATGCTTTCCATCGGAGAAGAGAACGGTATTATCTGAGGTCTATCAATGTGCAGTCAGTCGACATCTTTGGCGGCAAGCGTATAGGCTTCATCAAGATGGAGACTGTGGTTCGGAATGAAACCGATGACCAACCTCTTCCTGGCATTGTTTTCCTTCGAGGCGGCAGCGTGGCCATCCTCATGATCTTGCGACCAGACGACGACGAAAACGACGAAAGATATGTGATCATGGTTCAGCAGCCACGGATACCAGCAGGTAGTTTGGCCTTCTATGAGATTCCAGCAGGGATGATAGACGACGCCGGAACGTTTGCAGGCGCGGCAGCGAATGAGCTCCGTGAGGAGACCGGCCTGACTATACCTGAGCATGAGCTTAGAGACTTGACCAAGCTCGCTCTGAAGGACGCCAAGAGCTCTGAAAGCCATCTGCAAAAGGCCATGTATCCTAGTCCTGGAGCCTGTGATGAGTACATCGCCCTTTTCTTCTGGGAGAGGACCATGCCTCGGGTAGAACTCAATGAACTCAGAGACAGGATATCGGGTACCGAGAGGGAAAAGATCACGATCAAACTTGTAAAGTATGACGAGTTGTGGAGGGAAGGTGCAAGAGATGCAAAAACTCTGGCAGCTTGGGCTTTATATGAAGGACTTAGAAGAGACAACCGCCTGGACGAGGACGATGATGAAGAAGACGGAACAGGATGAATACTAGTATTCTTGAAGCAGTTACCGAGACTCAAATGAGACCGACAACGGGAGGATGTCAATTGCAATATCTGCTACTCGAATCTCTTTACCATTCATCCACTCATTTCTCGCCAAATCTTTGGCGAGATGCAATTTCAGTGATCATCTTTTGCCCTTGCGAAGTAACTGTCGTAGAGTGGGTCCAATCACGTTCAGCAGCAATCTAGTAACAATTATCCTCACTTGTTGGCCTTTTTGTATACGAATTGTATGGTGATTGTCCACCTGTGTGTTCTCTGTGATTACGATCCTGGGCTGCCGTGCCCCTTTTGACCTTTCGTTCGTACCCCGCCCTAAGCCTATATCGGCCAGTGCTCATTCGCACCTCAGTCTGCTGAGACTCTCGACCCCTTGGGGTCACGTGGTACGCGACAGTAACACTGGACACAGACAGCCAACCAGTTACCTCCAACAGTTCCTCTTTCCTCAGATCCTACAAGAATCAAAATAGACAACGGGATTGGCATCCCCTTTATTCCCGTGATTGAACCTCTGTGGTTCATGAAGTACTGTAAGATTCACGATAAATACTTCCACCGCCCCGCCCTCCCTTCATTTCCTATCTGTTCTAGATCACCTCTAGTATCTAAAATCAGTTTCAAAATGGCGCGTCGAGACTTCACTTCCAGTTTGGAAACTTCAATGACCCCTTCAATCGCCCCAAATACCAGTTAGGCACAGTAACTTGAAGAGCAACTTTCCTTTGCAGACGCTCCAGAAGTCACTTTGAAGAGAGCATTTTCGGTCACCAGTGGTATCTCTACCGCTTCGAGTCTGGTCAGGTGATATCAAAAGGCTGCTCCAGACACAGCCTTGCAAAAGTTCAGAAGTGTTGGTCGAGGATCCTTCAGCGCCCTCTACAAGCAAACAGGAATGAAATACAGCTATAAAGTAGAAAACCACAAAGCCCCCCGGGAGAACATCTGCTCTGGGAAGAGCTCAAGTCACACAAAAGAATCGACCTCGCTTTTGAATGCACTAAGTTATTGGGAATCAAGGTTCACGTTCCCAAGGTCACGGATTACATCACACAAGACGATTTGTACTGGTGGGAGTAGAAAAGGACAAGTTCGCCGAGGACGAGAAAAATACCCCTCAAACATACAACATGATCCAGGCAGAGCGAATCTTCCCTATCCCGCAGATCATTCGAGAGAGTCTGATCGATCTATACTGTCTCGGGGCTCTCAAGAGAGGCGCCAAAGCCAGCAAAGCCAACGAGGACTGCCTCATTCGCCTTTATCTTGGCAAAGACACAGAAGCAAGACCGTCGAAGGTCTTCTCACCACGCAACTTTCGACTGCACCAAGACCAGATGGAACGACTCGGTCTCGATCTCACGCTGTTTGCTGAAGCCATGGGCCAAGGCCTGGCCATCTTCCACTGGATAGCAGGCACAGGCGGTCACGACATCGAATTTGTCCTAGGTTCCGCACCTACACAGCTCCACAGCACAATTCCCAGCCCATGAGAACTTGACAACATGACTCCCGATTCCATGCTCCGACCCAAGACTAGAGGATTGAACTTCCAGAAGCTCCTGATCCACATTTGGTGCCTCGACTTCAATCAAGTGCGACGCATAACATTCGATCTAGTCGGCGTTGAAATGTGCGTTGAAGCCTTCTTTGCTAACGATCCCTACTATCCTCGACCAGGATCTGCTGAATTATGGACCATCTTTAGCTACGCGTACCTCACCACCACCGAGAAGGCACTACAAAAGAGTGAGAATCTAGAACTGATGGCTAAAGAGGACACGGAGAAAATTCGCACGCAACATCTTGCCCAGATTTTCCTCAAAAGCGTCGAACAGCGTTGGTCCCAGAAGCAAGAAGCCAAAAGTTGATTACTCATCCATAGAACATGACAGAGAATGACGTTTAACCACGCGTGCGTCGTATCAGCTGCCTCGATTATCGCTAAACGTGCTCACTCAGCACGCATAAGACCGTAATTCTGGGCGTAGTATGACATGGTACACTCTCATGGCTTCTGCTGAAATCCATTCAGGCTTTCTCTTCGCCCAAAATAAATATGCACTGTGTGTCAATCACAGCATTTCGCCCACCCCTTGCTGTCGTAGAAGAGACGGAAGAAGAGGTAACTAATGGCTGTACCGGACACTGCAGGACCAGGATTGGACTCTATATGTACTCGGTGGAAGGAGAAAGACCAAGAGAGATTCAGAGGGAGGGAAACAACAGCCAAAACGGAAGGTTCCTTATTAAACGTTAAACGCAGCATGCCAAGCACTACAGCGCCTTTGCAAATGGGTGGATCAATGACAGTCATTTCTTCATCACCCGACCTCTTCAAACAAGCGCTGTCCGGATGTTTGTATCTACAAGAAGCCAACTGTCTTTCAACTAGCCTATATCTCTTTTAGAAGAATCCCATGCCGCGCCGACAGCGACGTGCACAACAAAATGGGTCCAAACCGACGACTACCAACCCCACCACAAATAACATAAAATCAGCAGCCGACATCCCCCATTCCCTGCCTGACTTGTCGGCTCCCAGACCCACAAAAACGCTCTTTCAAATCGCTGAAGAGCGCCGTGCTCAACTCCAAGGCGGAAGCAACCAAAGGAATGGTGGTAGCCAGCAGCAACCCTTTTTGGACCTGTCATCCAAAAATGTAGTCAATGTGAAAATCAACCCGGACGGCACTATCCAAGAGGGCCAACAGCAACGGGACTCTTCTTCTTCCCCCTCCTCATCCGACAATAACTACAACACCCCGCTGTCGCCAATCTGGGACACCCTCTTCCTCTCGACATCCCTCTCGGCCGCGCACTTCACCCTCTCCGTGCTGACCATGCACCAATACGCCGAGGCGCTCGTCTTCGGGCCCCTCCTACGGTCTACCCTGTTCACCGCTTTCCCCTTCCTCACCCTTACCATCCACTTGGTCCACGGCCATCTGTTTCCCCGGTCAATTACGGACGCGTATGAAAGCGCGTCGCTCGCCACGCAGTCGCTGCTCTACGCGCTGCGCCAAACTGTGCTGCTGGTAATTGCGAATATCGCCGGTTGCTATTTGATTTACTTGTGCAATGACAGGGGCTACTATGCCGTCATGAAAGATGCGCCCAACGTGGGAATTGTGTGGGTTTGCTGTGTGATTGAGATGGGCGTCGTGGGTGCTGTCTTGGGCGTTCTCGGCCCTGCTGCGTGGGCGCAGTGGAAGGGCTATGAGCTTTTTTGACATGGATTGCGATTGGATTGCGATTGGAATGGGAATTGGCAATTCTGGGGTTTGTGGGATGAAGGAGTGGAACTGAGGAGGAGGAAACAGAAAATCATAACTTTTGTATTCCCAACATGCAAGAAAGAGCGTGTGTTCCTGTAGCTGTCTTTTGTTTATGCATGACTCTCCGCCTGTATATCGATAGTAATCCAGTCACGAAAGTCTTCGAAAAGTTTTATAAGTCTGGGTTGGAAAGATTCCTTCACAGTTCTTCCGGGCGAATGACCGTCCTCGCCGCCGTCATTGGAGGCGTCGTCATTGTCGTCGACGATGACGTTGGGGTTGGCGTCCGCGGCGTCGATACCGTTGCCGCTACCCTCTGTTGCCGTGGTGGCAGCCACTCTGCCTGCGAATTCGGCCGGGATTGCTGCTGTTGTGGGCCCATCATCTCGCTATTCACCAACAAACCCTGGCCGATATTCGTAGCCGTTTTGTGAGGCCTCATCCAGCGTAATTTCCCAATGCAGTCGCGAACCACTATGCCCGCACGGTCGATATGTTTCGCATTGTCTCGATTCCCATCGATCACATACCACGGCGCAACATTGTCGATCAGTTTCCACAGCAAGCATGCTTCGGCCCACTCCTGCTCCGAGAACTTGTTGTTAATGTCTGGAGACAGGCGCTCGAGCGGGGGCACCCTGCAGCCCAAGCGCGCCAACTCATACATGAGCGTTGTATAATGACGCTCTGCCCAGTCGCCCTCCCGTCTGATAAACTCATTAGCAAACTCGTCTATCTCTGGCAGAAACGCGGCGAATTCGAAATTCACGATGCCCGTTACAGTTATTTGTCCGTTGGGCCCGTCTTCCACGAAAATGTTGCGAGGCGACAGTTGCACGTTACTGAAGACGGGGCTGACATCCTCTTTGCTGTTGGGTCGCACGCACGACAGGTAGAGGAGATCGCGTTCAATGAATTCTGCCACGAGGGGCACAAGGTCGCAACGGATGTCGTCGTATGGCCTCGATGACATTACTTTGTGGATTTGGTCTTTGAGCATATACATATAGTAGTCGAGCATCGTGGTGATAGGACCAGGCACAGGCCGGTGACAGAGCAGGAAGCCCTCTATACTTAATGCTTCGTGGAGCGGTAGTGAGTTTGGTGGAGTTGACGCAGTACGGAAGCGGACATTGCCAAACATTGGCACCGACGGGATGGATCCTCGCCATGACGCATTGTGTTGTGCGATCTGCGCGATAATCGCTGGTCCAGCTGCAGAGTCGAGGTCTGCTGTCGTCAACGGCCGCCCAGGAGGGTGAGTGACGAGCATCCACGGGCGAGGTCTTTCATCTCTGATGGTGCTGGAGTCCGGAATGGGCTGATTAAAAGTTGAGATGGTGACACCGTCCTCTGACCAGGCGATAATCTGAGGCACTGGCACTGACGGACAGTACCTGGCGAGCAGGAATAGAGCCGCGACTTCATTCTGGATTTTGGTGTGATTAAAGAACTGCCCACATACTTTGAGGACGGCGTGGATGGGTTTGTCAGTCACCGAGGACGATAGGGTCGGGTTTGGCGCTATTTCCAGGAAATATATACGGTTGTGGACAGAAAACCCATCTGGTGCTTCCGTCACCTGTGCTGAATGATCGGGATAAAGCGAGGCCACTATATAGTTGATGCGCGCGGACGAAAGATGGACGCCATATGCCGGATCCTGGCCAGGTGCAGACACCCTGTCGGGCATCTTCGTGTCCGATCTCTGAGGTCCCTGTTCTTGAGGTTCGATGAGAAAGGTCGAAGCTCTATCGAGGACAAGTCGACGGTGGGTTGCTGGCTAGGCCAAAAGGGGATTAGCGGACCTGTGCGGAGCCGTATAGAGTTCATGAAAGCGTTCCAATCGACCAAAAGCTAAAGTGGCGAAAGAAGAAAGATGCTGACAAGAGGCTATCAGGGTAAAATAAAGCCCTACAGCACGTTGAGATGCAAGCTGAGTCAATGTTGGGAAGAAAGAAGACCAAGGCTGAAGCGGGGACCGCGTCCCGTTTCAGGCAGAAGCCGAACCCGCTCCACTGTCGGAGAATACCTAGAGCGAAGACCAATGGAATGTACTGCAGGAAAATTCGTCACACGTATCTCAGTGCACCATTCTTATAAGCATCCAACCATCTCCCGTCCGTTACGCCTGCAACTCGTTTGCCCTCACTGCTTCTCTTCCTCACTTGCGATTGCCGTGACTGAATAGAGCTCCGGCCAGCGTTTGCGTTCCTCCTTAAGCCATTCATTTCTTCTTTCGTTGGTAACCGTGACAAAATCGTGATACTGCTTGATGTGGTTCTCCAAAAGAGTGCCGCATCGATCAAGCTTTGTTCTAAACATAATTCGTTCCTTCGTGAGGATCTCTTTCGTGTCGAGATCAATCGTGACGTACTGCTGGTGTTAGTCAGGAGGTCATTGCAAAAAGTGTTGTTACCTACATATGCCTTGCCGCAACCTTCGGTCCCATCATCATCCTCCAACTCCCAGGCATGGAGGCAAAGGCCTGGTCGTTTCGCAGGTCGGTCTAGATTTGCATGCAGCCACCGCGCGGTTCGGCTGAGGTTAACGCGCGGGTTTTTGGTGGGGCGCATTGGGCTGCGGTACCAGAACACCTTCCAGTACCACATCCCCCAGCCCATAGATATCGTTCGATCACGTTTGACCCAGCGATTCAGCGTCGGATAGAAGCCAAACATGTCCACTGCCTCCACGCTGTTAAATATCGGCCGTGCGTTCCAGAACACGGCTCCCCCGGGCTTGGACAGAACGAGTCGTCTTGTGCCTTGCATTAGTCTGACAAGCCATGGTGACAAGGCCTCATGATGAAATAAATGATTAATGGCAATGAAAGCTGATGATGCCTTGGTTTGGTCCAGCAGGAAGTAGGCCGAGTCCACAAGGATCGGTGCCGCCTCTAGATAGATCTGGTGGCATGTTGCAAGCAGGGTATGCTGCTTTGGGCCCTTGCAGAAAGCGACCTTAACGAGCTTTGGGCCTTGAAGCCTTTTTTCACGCCAATAACGTGTGTAACTGTCCTCAAAGCAATAGGCGTAGATCTTTAGCCTCAGCTCCAGAGGCAAGCTTAGCAAACTTGACTCAGTTGGCTTGTCACGGCGCCTAAAAGGAATGAGATGCATTTGCTAAGCTTGAAAGGTTATGTTTTCATGGTTTGAAGGTCCAGTATACGGTGGCGGGCTATAGGTAGATCACAAGCTGTTTTGGGGTCCCAAGTATGCCACGGTGCCTGGTCGCCAACGCCGCTGCTTTTTGGTTTGATTCTCAGGAGCTCAGTCCTGAAAGTGGGTCCGCCAGGCCAGAATCCCCGCTTCAGAGCGAATGTGTTGGAAGTCGCCGTCGCTCCTCGCAAGATCATCAGCTCACTAGGTCTATCGCCTAAGACTGAAGGCAATAGCTCGCGTAAGGTCATATAAAGTTTTAAATTGACGGAATCCTCATACCACGCCGAGAGGACAGGAAGAGGCGGAAAGCCAAAGGTCACACGGGCACGAGTGCTTGGCGAGCAAGGATCCCATGTCAGACGCCTAACAATAATAACTGACATAGCTTGGCACGCCGCCTGCAGAAGGCTAGCGGCTCCTGCTGCCTTAGCTGGGCTCCTTTGGGTTATTGGAGCTTCAGCTTCCACGTTTGCGTCAGGCATTGATCCAAAAGATGACTAGATCTTGTGCGAATAGTCGCCAGAAAGGAGGTCTGATGCACCTGTCCAGATCTACCCAATCGCGGCCAAATGATTCATCAGACCGCCGTTAGGATGAAATGTAAAAAGAGGTGATGAACTCCGGAAATGGGATGGAGGTGGCAAAACCTTGTGTGAAGATTGCAGCGCAGGAGAGTACCATGACTCTCGCTTCGCGGCCACGAAACACATCCGGAGCTGAATTTTGATCAGCTCCAACGTGCAGCAAGGAGCCTACCTGACCCATCGTAGGCAACAGTGTGTACAACGTGGATATCAATGCTACAGCAGAACTCAATTTGAAGGACGAAGATGTCACTCCAAGCCCGTTGCATTGCATTCCTTCACCTGCCCTATCATTCTTCCTCCAGCAATGCAATCCTTGCGTGTGATTCTGTCAGTTCAGCCTCGCTCCATTTTGTCTGGCTTGCGCTTTCCTCTCGATCCGTTTCCAGGACCTACCACAGACCATCCACCAACCCAGCGCAACCAGGAATCAGAATGCGCGGTCAAGAGATTTAAGAACCGCAGCCGTCCACCAAGAAGCCAGTTGGAACCGATGTTGCGTTGCTCTCAGCAGCCTTGGCCCGACTATAATGTTTTAAAGGCGGTGAAGAAAGTGTGACACTGCACCTGCTACTCTTGCTTGTTGAGATATGCCTGGACTAGGATGAAGGCGTCGTCGAATCGCACTGCGTTCTGGAAAAGCTATGCCTAGAACCATGGATGATTCAAGACATTGCTGTTACATGCCCAGCATATTCAGTGTCCATGGTCCTTACCGGCCATTTTGCAGCAGAAGCTTTCATTGGACTGGGATAAGACTCTCGCAGATCTCATCAAGTTCTTCCAAGGCCATGCTCATTGTTTCCATGAAAGAGACATTGAAGGCAAAGTCAAACAGGTCCAGAAGGTGAAGCAGGAGAAGCGCAGTCCAATATTTGATCTATCTAGGTTATGAGACTGTTTTGCTTTGTTCAGAATGGATAAACAGATGGTTGTTAGTTTGTTCGTTCTTCCTTCGGGGTGAAAGGCATGCAGCTCAGGAGGGACTTGAACCACCACCCTCCTCGAACAAGCAAACGACCACCTAATAAAACCTTTAAACCCACCTCTCAAACTAACAAACCAACCACAGAAACCCCTCTCCAGAGGGTTCACGCCCCACCACCCCTCTTTCAGGAGGGCTGGTGGGAAACTTTTTTTTGCCTTTCAAACCTGTTTGGCTTTCTGAAGGGGAGGGCTCACAGGCAAGAGGACGAAGAGATGCTGTAATCCCAGAGGGAAATTTAGTCTTGTATAGTCATCGAAACGAGATTGAATTTGTCTTGCAGTGCCCGTAGATCTCACAAAAGCCCGCGCCGCGGCAGAGAGGACAGGAGTTTGGTCGAATACCGTATTCTGGTTGTGGGACTGCTATTGAACATAACTTATTACCAGGTATCCATCTCTATGGATAATGATTCAATACCGGGTACTTGTAAACAGTAATGTCGTAGATGCCATGACTTATGAGTAACAGTAAACTTGCCGAAAATTGTGCGCTTCTTGAAACGGCGAACGAATGCACTATCCGAACGCCATATGTCTAACAAAAAGTCTAATGGGAAATTCTACAATGCGAACGAACATTAATGAAGTACCGAAATTTAGGGTGTCCTCAACGGTTCCTTCACCATAGAAGATCGAAGCTTGGTTGAATGGTATCTCATCAAGATAATGGTGGTACAAAAAGTAAAGGAAAACATTACGAACAGAGCATTAACCCTGAACCTCAACTCAAGATATATTTGCTGGTTCCCGGAAGCATCATTTATTATCTCTCTTTCTTTACACATTCTACAAAAGGTCTTTTTCCCTTCATATTTGGCCGGCGATTTAACCGAACTAAATTATGAACATATCAATTCTCTTCAGCTCCACAAGACAGTGCTTTGCTAGGAATCCCACCCAATATTCTATGCGAGCTGGTGACCAGGTGTGACAGATTGATGATACGACCTGAGGCCCCCCCACCCGGGGTTTTTGCCAGCAGCAGAGAAATGGATTGGTGTTCTGGGAAGGAACACCAAGACTGAGATGAGGAAATGGACGATGGATTTGAAGGGTCGTCTCGTCTGATTATCTGCGGCGGACATTTCCTCTCTTGACCCAGGTGGGTCGGCCATCTGGACGAATCTCTGGACCATTCATGAGTTGGTCGAACTCGTCTTTAGCTATGAGATCCTTCTTGATGCGCTCAAGACGCTTTTGAAAGACCATGGTCTTGTCCTTTCCGGGGCGGTCGGTGAGGACCTTCCGGGCATCGTCCTTAAGGCATGCACATAGCTCGTTGGCTGACCATTCTTTCTGTACGAAGCCTTCGAGGACTTTGCCAGTAAGATGATTGGGATACTCTTGGCAGATTTCCCAAAGCGTAGCGCCCTCTCTCATCGGTTGGTCCTCTGAGGGGTAGCCATCGAACATGATTTGGGCTTTGAACGGCTGCTTCCGTGGATATGTGTTGGCGATATTACGAACACGGCTGGTGCTATTAGCCTGACGGATTACTCTTGAGAAGGGCCGACCCTTGACCTTCTGTCCCTTGGTGCTGTTGATGAATGTGTGCGTTCCAACATCCGGGACTGACCAGCGAGTTTGGGGCGTATATGGCCAGCTGTAGGTGGGCAGTGAGCCAGGTGAGGGAGCAGTCGGCATTACAGAAGTAGAGGGGCTTCCTGTTGGAAGATACATGGGATGAAGGATAGACGGGAATGGTGTAGCTGGTGCTTGCGGACAGTTCTGAGGAGGAGCAGTCGCGTAGCCACTATCAACGCTTGTTGCGCTGTTGCCATCGCCTCCGTTCTTAGACCCATTGTCTATCCCTCCTGCAGCTTCTGCGATTTGAGCACGTGATTTGGTATCCCGGAGACCTGGAGAGGCTGGCCTGATCCTGAACAGATCAACTGGGATAGGACCTTGCTTCTCGCGGAGCTTAATAGCCTCATCGGCCTTGTTATCCACAACTTCAGCGTCGAGCTTTACATCATCCGGGTTTGAGTGTCCTTGAGCAGCAGCACCGTCTGAGGCAAAGTCGGCAGGCGGGGTGGGCAAGAAGCTGGATACGCCATCGCTCACTTCATGGTCCTGTAAGAGAGTAATAGCTTCTTTCTGACGACGAGTGCACTCCTCTACTTGACCTTGTTGAACCGCCGTGGAGGCATTTCGCTGTGCTCTCGTTGGACGAAGCGATTTAGGAGCATGAGGGATAGATCTGACTTTTACATCCGATGAGTCACTACCCAACAAAGGCCTTCGAAGGCGCGAGGCATATCGAGGCTCACTCTCAACCTTTTGCCGCTTATTTGGGAGGGATTCAGCAGGAGGAGGTTGAGAAGTACCGCTGCTTTCTAGAGTAGAATTCTTCTTTGACGATCGCAAAGTCACGGTGGAACTGGAGACGCCTGGAGTGTCCTTTGAAGCGATATTGATATCTGGCAACCTTCGTTTGTTTGAAAAGGTCGAGGATGCTCCAGGTTGATTGACATGTGCGCCAGGCTGAGAAGACTTGGCAGACTTCACCGCCCCAGTACTGGACTTGCCAGCGACATGCGCCGAGGCTTTTGATTGAGCTGAAGAAGTTCGTCCAGGCAACGAAGAATGGGCGCTTGCGATGAATGCGCCCAGCAGCTCCCCACGGGGAGTGGGGCTGGCTTTCCGACGGCCCATATGAACCTCACCCGACAGTGGAAAAGGGGTTGAACGTGATCTCGAAAATGTCGTGATGAGAAGGGTAAAGAAGATTGCTAGTGAAGGAGATTATGAGCGTGGATGAAGACAGGTGGACTGATGAACCACGATACGTGCTTTAGCTGATTATCGTATGTTGGCATGATGAAGAGGGAGCGAGCTTCGACAGAAGGCGAAATGGGATCCAGATTATTCACTGCCTGGCCCTAACCTAATCAGTCAAGATGTGGTTGATCGACGGCACTAGTTGACTTGGCCCCTCTTCACTGGAACCAGTGTCCAGGAGGCGTTTTGTCATTAGAAGGCTGCCAGGTGACCTCGAAGCACAAGACAGAGGGAAGCTAGGCTTGATCGATCCCGCTTGTACATACGAATCTCTAAGAAAAGTCAAGGGTAATATATTCCAAGGTCACAGATATTGAGATTTAGCAGCTCTAGTTAATGGGGCTCGAGAGGAGAGGGGGTTTCTACCCCTCGTGAATTCACGGTTATCCCCTCATCCAAACAAGTGGACCCGGTAACTATATTGTGAAGTCTTGGAGTTTAAACCGAGTCGCTGCTGGCTGTTGCGAGCGACCTACGTCGAGGTCTGGTCACAATTAGATCTCTGGCTGACCCTGAAGGGGGCAAAAAACTGTGGCGCAATACAACATCGGTCATTTGTGCTATTTCAATGACGTGTGCTCTAAAGGAGTGTTCTGGGGTACCAGGCCCTCACCAAAATCCTCGCATTTTGAAGTGCCCATAGACATAAAGTACAATCCGTCTTGGACATCCCATGTTGGCAGCATGTGTTGTCGCCATCGTAGGCAAATATCACCTGAAATTGCAGGTGAGTCGACATTTTCCATAGTGAATCCAGATATTAACTCCATCTGCGCTCCAGGTATCAACCCATGTCATCGTCATGTGGAAGCAGCAAGATGTGCATCAGAGCCATGGGTTGGCCAGCTTATCCTCAAAGACGCCTCCATGGTAGAGGTTCATAATCTCGCTGATGTAGTCATCCACGGAGAACTTGTACAGGCCTTTGCTGACGAGCTCCTGCTCCTCCTCCTCCAGGACCGCTGTAGTGGCTCCAAAATCCTCTGCAACTTCATTGACCTTGGCCAGTTCGCGGCCAAAGGGGTGGTCTTGGGACGGAAGACCGAACATCTCGGCACTGTTTCTGATGATGTGCTTGTCGATATTCTCAGGCGGTGGAGTCCTTCTCTGGACCGACTTGTTTCTGGACATTTCGACATGTGCTTGCTTCGAGTGTGAGGCTGACCTCATAGGAACGATTGGGGTAGAGGGTGTAGGTTCACGGTTGAGCAGAGCCGGTACTGAAATGGGCTTGGTATTGAAAAAGTCTTTGCTGTGTTCGCCAGGAGGTGTGATAGGTGTGCCAGGCGAGGAAAGGTCGATGGAAGAGTCATCAGTGGCGTTAAGGAAGCCTCGGTCGATAGTGGAAAAGTCCGAGTCGATGGTGGAGCCAACGGAGGAGCTGGAGGACTTGGCTGACATAGAGCGAGCCGAGATGTCAGGAGCAGTCAATGCTTGGACATTTGTCGTAGAGAGGAGCTCAGTTGGTGATGAGATCATTTCTCGTCTGATGGTACCTGGAGCGTATCGAATTTGTCCATTGGACGATGTAGTCACTGCGGGCTCCTCGCGCCGTATGCGCTTTGTGAGCGCTCGTGCCAAAGACATGGTCGAGATTGATGTAGTCTGGGATCAAAAGGAGGGAGGTACGACTGAAGGCGACTAAGAAGCCGAGGAGGGGAAGTCGTAGATGCAGTGACCCGACGAGTGTGTCGGAAACCCAGTGCTAACGGGTAGACTCGCAACTGCCAACTTCCGACTGCTACTCGAAAGCCAACGGGCCGAGATGAGAACTGAATGCTTGAGCGGATTGTGGACGGGATTGTGAAGGGGTGGGACTCAGTCCGCTGTTGGTATGTGCCGTAGATTGAAAGGAAGGTGGGCTACTGCTCATCACAGAAAGAGCGAGTGCCAAGTGGGCAGCTAATTGGACTGAAGGAGAGTGCTGAAGGGGTGGTAGGACGAGTCTATCGTCGTTAAAAGAGTGTAGATTGGTAGATGAAAAGAGTGACAGAGTCTACTGTATGCTGAGCGGAGGGTACAAACGCTGCAAGCGTTGACGCATGTTGGGCGCGAGCGGAGGGAGAATTCTGCCAAAGGGGATGAAAAGTCTCCTTCGGGCACTAAGTCACTGCAGGGACAGCAAATCCGGGACCTATCAGGCCCTAGGAGCTAGTGGCGTGGAGTATCGTTCTCATGATTGGTAGAGATGCTCCTATCTTGGCTTAGCAAAAGTTAACTTCGGGCGCCATCATCATGTCCGGCCTGTTGACACCGGCCCTTCCTGTCAATTCGAAACGCACCAGGACTTGGCCCACTATTCACGTGCTTCCACCCCTCGCTTTGACCTAGACTTGCATAGCCGCCACCAACTCGAATGCTGATGAAACATGATCCCCTGAAAATTTCGGCTGGCCAGTTACTTGCTCTCAACAACAGCCAAACATCCTTGTTGGTTTTTATGGCTGGCTGCCTTGAAGACAATAAGGACATGGCATCATTGTGGTGGTGTATACATTACACGTAAAAATCATGCCTGTGGAGCACGTAATTACCGAGCATTACCAAGTCGCACACCGAATTCAAGTAGGAGGGTGCCTTGAGATACCACTGGGTTAGCGCTAAGACCGCCCAATTTCGGGGTCTTTCAATACCAAACGACCCTTTCGCTTTCAGGGTGACCTTTACCAACTCCAGGTGCAAGGGAGATCTCAAGCTATATGCGGGTCGCCGGGTGCCTTATGAAAATCATGGGCAGATCGTAGGTTATAGGCTAATAAGAAGTAGAGAATACAGCGGTAAACGAGATTAACGATGTATCATAGAAAGACCACAGTCTGGAGGGATCGGGCGTCCAGGCACTTCGGCATGACGCGGCTACTACGTAACATCTGGCTTCCAATAATAATGAACAGGTCCACAGGGAGAAGCTCAGGGTCACACTGCTAACATGAAAGCGCTGTTGGGCTGGAAATACTTATGAGTACAAATAAAGTAGACACATTGACGAATTTGGACTGACTTTTGCCCGCTCCGAAACCTCGGAGTTTGTGCTTTCATGTTTGTGTGACGTTTTACGCTGTCAAATGTGGGCGTAAGCTGCGAGACTCTGCCTCTTGCCGATTTTGGCACAATGGCTCCTATGCAAAAATAAGACGACATCGGCGAATGCGAGTCTCCGGGGGCGCCTGATCGACTGAATGAATCATGGTCCGAGTAAAACACCGGTACCTTTTACTGAATATCCTCTTCCCGTCCAAGACCGGCTCAGGGGCATCCATACCAGCCTATCTCCAATTCCGCTCGCCCACGCCACCTCATATTAGTCCGGCTCTTTTCATTTCGGCTCTGCGCAACTCCATCGCAATGCACTTTGGTGACTGTGGTCTAGGCCTTACGACCGGCTCGCTCAAAATTGTGTATCTCTCGGCAGCGACGTCTACAGTCATCGTACGCTGCCCGCGCGCGCATTACCGCATCGTATGGGCAGCATTAACGTACATGACTGAGCTGCCGGGCGTGAAGCGAGGTGAAAGGGGGAAGGAGTGTGTGATCCAGGTTGTGAGAGTAAGTGGAACAATTAGGAAGAGTGAGGAGGAGTTGTTGAGGAGAGCAAGGATGGATTTGGTGAGAGTGCAGAGAGAGGAGGATGATGTAATCAGCAGGGTAGTCGGAATGGAGACTTCCTTGATGGGCACAATCGGTACTAGTAAGGGTCAGGTTCATGAAGGCATCGAGGATCTAGATGAGCGCGGAGGCGACGAAGAAGAAGATTGAGAAGAAGAAGAAGAAGAAGAAGAAGAAGAAGAAGAAGAAGAAGCCATATCCGGCAAAGAATATTCTGACATGCCTCTCAATAGCCGTGATTGAGTGCGGTTTGAGCACAGTACCTAAGTAAATCCTTCCTTACTGTGGCTTGCCCTTATTCCTAATCTTCACGCTACTATCTATGGTTCTGCCCATGTCAATATCCCCCTTCTGCCACTCGTCTTCCCTCCGCTTTTGCTCCTCCTCCCACTGTTTCCTCTCCCACTCATCCCACTCCTCGCGGTTATCAACCCACCTTTCCTGCACGTCTCTCACGTCCAATGTTCCCAGGCCCTCACGCACAGCTACCTGCCACACCGAATCGTTCGCGCCTTCTGCTCCACCAAAGGCATAGCCCCCGGCCCTATCGATGGTTCGCAGTAAACTCATCATGCTTTTCTTGTCTTCCACTGCCAGTGTCTCATATCCGACTAGGGCGAAGTCTTCGACCAGCTGCACGATCGCCTCATTCAGTGCTTGAAACTTACCGCCCTCTTTGAACAGCGCACTCTCCTGCTCGAGCTTGGGCAGCAGGTAGCTCAAATCCTGCACCTCGGTGTAGTAGTCCAGATTGAAGGGAAGTGGGGGATATTTGGTCAAATTGTCGATCTTAGTGAGAACATTGACCTGGGGTAGATCCATCTGGAGCATGGTGCGTAGACTTAGCAATAAGCTTGAAATGTAGAGGCTCGGAAGCGTCAAGACGTATGAATCGATGAGATTGACGACTACCAACTACGGAGCAAAAGGAAGAGTCAGCACGATGATACTGACACAAGGACAAGGACCAAAATGAGCAGGAGTATGGTGTACAACACGGGCTCAACATGAGGATAGCACATCATGCCTCAAACATACTCGATATCCCATTTTCTCCAGTCTCAGGAAGATCTTCCGCAGACTGGCGTGGTGGGTAAATGCCTCGACTTGGCCGGGGCAATCGAAGAGCACATAGTCCTCGCCAAGACGTGTTAAGGCCTGTTCAAGCCACTCGAAGTTTTGTTCCATTTCTTCCAGCGCGTATAACACGCCGCCGTTTGGGCCTAGTCTGTCTTCGTCGTCGTTCATTATTTCTTCCAGGGTCACGAGATCACGGATATCAATGGCAGGAGTGTAGGCAGTAGAGTCGTTGGCTGGGTCGAGATTCACGATGGAGGCCTTGCGGCCGATGGCACCCATGAATTGCTGCATGCCATAGCAGTATGTGGACTTGCCGGCGCCAGGAGGGCCGGTGACAAGCTGCGCGAAAGGCATGGCTGCTGCTGGCGTGTCTTCGGGAGGCGTGGCGAGTCACTGGGAGTGCACTTAGAGCGCTGTCACGTGCCAGTGCTTGGCGACCAAGGCTTGGCAAGGGAGCGGCGACGAGATCCACACTTATCAAACAGACCCTGCATGGCAGTGCACCCTCTAACGACGTCTGGCGAGGCTTGTGCCCACGCGTCCAGACCACCACTTCGCCCGCATGGACAACAAGTCATGATACGACGGAGAGAACTTCTCAGGCTAGGCCCTGCACATCTGCCATGCTCCCTCGCTCCCTTACTTACTGCCAACATCAGACACAGCAAAGTCTCCGGCAGTGCGTGGCAGCCCGATAATTCTGACGCTCTATATCTTCGCCTGCCACTGGTTGGTATAATACCGTAATAGTGATCGAGAAGTGGGACACCTTTCAGCGCGCGTCAATAAAAAAAAGAAAAAAGAAAAAAGAAAAAAAAATCTACTCTACCTTGTCTAGGGTTAGGGTAGCGTTGGGGTTGTGAAACTTTAGTTCAGAGAGTGTCACTGCCACTGGCGTGTTATTATGGTCTTGTGTGTTTGTCCTTGTGCATCGACACATCGATATATCGACACATTGACACATCGACACATCGACACATCGCTCACTCTCTGTATGATTATCATGTCGAGCAACCAACACCCAGTCGCTGACCTCCCTACCGATGCCATTTCTGCCCTTCGATTCTCCCCTCACCCGGACTCGAACAAGTTCGCAGTTGCCTCATGGGACCGACATGTATACCTGTATGAAGTGGTAAACGGGAAGGATACCAAGCAGCTGTCCAAGTTTGGGCACCCGGCACCCGTGCTCGATGTGTGTTTTGGCAAGGACGACTCGGAGTTATTTTCGGCATGTCTAGACTGGGACGTCAGAAGGTGCACATGAAGCAGCTGGTTGAAGGCTGAAAGGCAGTGCTGACAACGACAGGATTGATGTCTCCTCGGGCCAGCAGACCGTGCTCAGCTCGCACGATAACGGCGTTCGATCCATTGTGTACAGCAAAGAGCACTCGCTTGTCATCTCAGCAGCATGGGACTCGACAGTACACATCCACGCAGGCAGCGACGACGAGTCCTGGTCGCCGGCCACAATCAACCTTCCTTCCAAACCCTTCTCTCTCGCAGTCTCTGCCTCGAAATTGGTAGTGGCTATGGCTTCAAGAGCACTACAGATCTACGAGCTGAAGACGTTAGCGGCCGAGTGCAAGACCTTGGGCAAAGGAGACCACAACAGAGTCGACATTGAGCCGTGGCAGAGACGCGAGAGCAGCTTGAAGTTCATGACAAGAGCGGTTGACTGCATGCCCAACGATGAGGGCTATGCCACATCGAGCATCGAGGGCCGCGTGGCAGTGGAGTGGTTCGATCCGTCGAATGAGTCGCAGGCACGCAAATATGCGTTCAAGTGCCATCGCCAGCCAGTGGATGATGTCGATGTCGTCTATCCAGTCAACGCCATTTCGTTTCATCCCATCTACGGAACCTTCGCCACCGGTGGCGGCGACGGCGTTGTTGCCATCTGGGACGCCATCGCCAAGCGAAGAATCAGGATCTATCCTAAGCTCGCTTCTTCAGTTGCAGCCCTGTCGTTCAGCGCCAATGGAAAATTCTTGGCTACTGCTATCAGCTCCGGCTTCGAGGACGGCAAGGAAGAGGTATCAGAGGCTTCTATCGCCATCTTCATCCGCGAGCTAGGCAACAAGGAGGTGCAGCGCAAGGCTAAGTGAGCAGAAAGTAACACTAGTGCTAATCTAGGCGTGCTGAGTCTTGTGGTCTCGTGACGGCACGGGACTGAGCGGTGGATATTGTTCCACCACCGAATGCCTCTTCTCGCGAGCTCTCCTCGTTGTCACCGACCCATCAGGCATGCCAAAGTAGGCTGCAATTGGTCTTTCGCCCCCTACAACTCGCGCCGCTAGGGCTTCGGGACCCGTCGGCCCACAGAACAAACCAACAGCAAGAACACCATTGATCTCTTTGATCGTCCTTGCCAGTTTCTCCACTTCCCAGACACCGGCCTCGCCATCTCCGACCTTGCCCGCTGCCGTATCTTCCGGGAGAAGGAGGGTGTGAGGGAAAGGGGCGTCAATGATGAAAAAGTCCTGGTCGGTCTTGATAGGACCCGCCTTGGTGATGGCCCCCTCTCGAAGGAAGGGCCCGGAACCGTTGGCGCTCCTGCTTCCCAGTGTTTTCAGGCGACTTATGATTTGCCTGGCCGCTTTGGGCTCGACCTCAATTGGGATCGTCGGCCATTTGGTAAGCAGTCTGCGTTGCAGCTTCCGATGGTCTGTCCCCGTCAGCTGGATCATGCGCACGGCGAGGTTGAGGTTGTCGTACCTGCAACGCAAATAAAGGCTTTGGACCGCATCACCACCAGCTTCTCCTGGTACAAGCAGGCACCGCCACCCTTGATGCAGTTTAGATCTTCGTCTACCTCGTCAGCGCCATCAAAGGCTATGTCGAGCATCACGCCATCAGGAAGGGCGTCAAACTCAATGGGGACCAGGCCAGCGTTTATAATGAGCTGCTTAGACTGGTATCCTGTAGGTACAAATCCCACTCTCGATACATCTCTCCCCAAGTCTCTGATCGCTTCCACCACATACTTGACTGTCGTTCCCGATCCAATGCCAACGAATCTGGGGTTTTCTGGGAAGTGCTGTTTGACTGCCTCTTGTGCTGCTGCTCTCTTTGCATCCTCGATATCAGCCATCTCGGTGCGGTGGAGAGAACGAGAGGCGTGGAAGGAAGTGTGAGGTCGCACACACTCTCGTGTATGAGGCACTTCTGGTTTCGATGGCCGTGGCGTAGCACGAAATGGCACTCGAAAGGTGCTGACAAGCAACGCACCTGCCTTATATCAACCCAGTTCTTTCTGTCGGTGCGAATAGAATAGTCACCCACGTGCAGGAGCAAATACACTTCTCATGCAGGAAAGGGAAGCACGGCCCACTAGCTAAATCACCAGCGAGGGGATTAATAATTGCAGAGCAAGCAGCAGCAGTCGCTCCTTCTCCCCCAACACAACCTTCTTTTCGACAGTGGCCAGGTGGGGCGCAAAACTAACTTAATTAACTTTAACTTCTTGCAGGTGCGGGTTCTGCCAAGCATACAAGCACCGGTTGTCGATCATCAATCCATTAATGATTACGGTATTCAAAGTCTCCTATCATTCGGTGCTTCATGACCACTCGCTGCTTCTCTCTCTTCTGATTTCTATTCTGTATGCCTTAGTTTAGCGTGCATTGCTGGCGTTTGGGACCAGTTTTACTTACACCATCGTACGTAGGTTGGAGGCCCCACCATGGAAGAAGCATCACGAGGGGTAACCCCTCCACCAGTCCAAGCACCGACTTCCAGAGAGAAGAAGTATGACCGCCAGCTGCGGCTATGGGCTGCCTCTGGTCAGCGCGCGCTCGAGGAGTCTCACGTACTCCTTGTGATTGGTGAGAGTACGCAGGGCTCCAACAGCAGCGTGGCCGGCATCGAGACACTCAAGAACCTGATTCTGCCCAGCATCGGCTCCTTCACAATTGCAGACGCCGCCATAGTGCAAGAGGCTGATCTAGGCATCAACTTCTTTCTCGAGCCAGCCAGTTTGGGCAAATCGAGAGGGGAGGAGGCAAAGAGGCTGCTGTCAGAGCTCAATCCGGATGTCACAGGCCACTCCATCTCGCGGCCGCTCGCGGATTGGCTCCCTGTGCAGGACTCGCTGAAGCCATATAATTTGATTATTCTATGCGCCCCCGTCGAGACGCAGCATCTTCAAAGACTGTGCAGCCACTCCTCCCAATCCGCAATACCGTTGATCTATCTCCAGTCCATTGGTTTCTATTCGTCCTTTTCTATTCAGCTGCCTGCCGAATTTCCCATAGTCGACACTCATCCAGACCCAGAAACTACAACAGACCTCCGATTGCTCGCACCGTGGCCAGAGCTCGAAGCAGCTGCCGAGGCCTTGGGTGACATCACAAAGCTGTCAGACCACGACCATGGCCACATCCCCTACCTGCTCATCCTCCTCTACTGTCTCAAGCAATGGCACAAAGAGCATGGATCATACCCTTTGGATTTCAAAGACAAGACTGCCTTTAGAGATACTGTCCGCGCAGCTGCCCGCACAAACAATCCTGAGGGCGGCGAAGAGAATTTTGATGAAGCATCTGCAGCTGTCCTCAAGACTGTTGCTCCTCCACCGATAGGTCAGGCCTGCAAGGAGATGTTTGCCATGGACTCATGCACAAGTCTATCTGCAAACTCGGCCAACCTCTGGATAATTGCCCACGCTATCAAGACGTTTTACGACCACCATTCTGCCCTGCCACTCCCAGGCAGCTTGCCAGACATGAAAGCTACCTCATCGGGCTATATCCAACTACAAAACATCTACAAGTCCAAGGCTCGCAAAGACGTTGCTGAAGTGACTGCTACCGTACGCGCGCTCGAGAAGGCCCAGGCCAAATCCACCCAGATTGCAGACTCCGAAATTGAGCTCTTCTGCAAGAACGCCTCACACGTTCGTGTTCTTACCAATCCAGACAATTTACCAGTTCCAGCTCTGCGTTTGAATAGGCCCGAGACTACGCTCGCAAACATACAGAGCAGCCTGGAACTTGACTGGGAAAATATGTTGCCCGTATTCATCGGCCTCAATCCGGCTAGCTTGCCCAAGAGTCTTGTCTCACGTATTGAAGATGAAGAGAAGCAGGAGGCTATCACAAACTCGACGGCAGAGGTTGAGCGGATGGAAGGCGGTGAATTGCATAATATCAGCTCTGTTACCGGTGGCATCGTCGCTCAGGAGGCCATCAAGCTGTTGACCCGGCAGTACGTCCCTGTTGATGGCACCGCGGTTTATGACGGCATTAGAGCCAAGTTGGCTGTCTTTAGGCTGTGAAAATACTATATTTGCACTCTTTAACGGTATACCTCCTAAGCTCTTCCCGCTGTCATACAATATTTGAAGCATCAAAGGCACTTACTCGCCACAAGTCAAGCTCTAAATTCTCATCTTAATGCCTATCCTAGGACTGGAGCAGACCTAAGTTACACTCTAAATCTTTTACAGTTCCTCCATCTCACTCTTTTATAGAAAATGGACTGAAATAGCGGCAAAAAAGCCAATGGCACGCATGTTTGAGAGATATGAAAGCATTGTGCCTAACCATATTCAATTCTCTTGATGCTAGACTTGGATTTTGGTTCGTCACCTCTCTGGAGTTTGTCTGAGAAATTTGAGGTGAGTCTACGCCTCCAGCCTGGCTGCGATGTGAGCTCGATTGTCGACTGTACCAATGTCAACTGTGCCTCGGAAATCAATTATATAGGCCTCCAAAGTTATACCATTACTCTACCAGCTACTCTACTACTGTTGTATCTTGCTGTCTACCTACTGTATATTGTGTAGATACACAACAGGGGGTGCTGGAACGGTAATGATCCGATCCGTAGACTAGGTCATTGCTTTTCCGGCGACAGCCCCTATACCGCTCTGATATACTTGGCCCGGCCCTGATAACCCTGATAACCAGATATAGTAGCCTAACTTAATAGTAAGATTTATTATAGTAGTAGTAGCCTCTCCTAGATCTCTTTATTTTGCTGAGCGAGTGTCTGCGTAATCTGTTGAATCTAGGTCTGTTTTTGTGACGTGGACGAGGGAAAGAGCAAGAGGAGCAGGGACATAGTGTTGATTGATGAATGAAACTAAACCTGAAGAGAAGGAAGACGAGTCTGCAGAGGGCAGAGGTCAAGACTCTATATCTCTGTGACGCGTCCAAGCTAGTCCCAAAGAGGGAATAACGGGATTGACGTCACTGGACCTTGGCGTTGGTAGTGACACCACCCCCAGTTACGATCGCGATCGCAGATGTCCCCTCCAGAGGCCTCAGCCTCATAACAGTTTTTTTATGGGGGGGATAATTGTAGCTGGAGATCTCGGATATATTGTACTAGAGTATGTTCTTGTGTCCTAGTTAATCAAGCATGTTTGACCTCATTTTGGCCGCGGGGGAGAGTACTCTCGCGCCAATTGTGAGCAGTGGTTTCTAGGGTATTTATAGCCTTTGCAGCTTGTCGTAGAGACCTAAATCGACCTCTATCAAGAAGGTCAACAGCTCTGCTAGCAGAATCTATCAAATCATTAAGTTTAGATACGTTGTTGTGGAGTAGGAACAATAAATGCAAAGGGGTAGGGTATCGGACGCGCTGGGCGCGGATGCGCAATAAGGTGGTGTGCGCGATTAGATGGTGGATGACTGAGAACGTCGGTTCGAGAAGTGGAGCGACTGCGAGCCATACTGTCTTGACTCCTGGAGTGAGTTGGAGTGGTGAAGCCGTGGCGTTGTGGAGACCAAGCTGGTGGCCAAGGCTGGGTGGTTGTGTGTGGACTGTTTGGCGAGCGGCTTCCGACGCTGGGTGAACTGCAGCGGGTCGTCGACCGGGACGTATAAATGGCCGGCCTTGACGGCAATCCAAGTGTCTCACAGACCTTCGAGGTCCCTGAACAGGAGGCCGTGGATGTTGATGTCCATGGCGTCGAGGACCTCGACGGCCTCAGCGCCGTCGACGCCAAGCATGACCTTCGGGGTGGTGAAGATTCACTCGGCCGCCTTCTGGTCGCCCTGTGGATCCTTCCTGTGGCGGAAGAGGCGGTCGCGGTCGAGCAGCTTCTTGCGTGTGTGCACCGCCATCGTGAGCAAGCCGATGCTGAAGTTGCCGACGCCCAGGACGTCGAGCTAGGTGTTGGCGGCGCCGATGTCGAGGGTACGCAGCCATTTGATCTTGGTGTGCAGCCGCTTGAGTTTCTCCTTGACGCTGATCAGCTTCTGCCACACCTCGCTCCGCGCACCGTGCGTGCGCAAGTCGGGCCTGCCTGCTGCTGGCTTCTCAAGGCCGCTGCCGGGGCCCCTCGACGCGCCGTCGGCCTGCGGCGCGGATGAGCTGTCCAGCGAGGCCGGGTCGATGGTGGCTCTGAGATCGGTCAAGACCAGGCTGATCCATGTTCGCCGGGCGAAGGTTGGGCGGTGGAGGCCCAGGCCGCGGAGCGTGATTTGCACGCCCTCGCGCGGCGAGTAGGGTATATGGCGGAGACTGAAGTAGCCAATGCGCTGGATGGAGATGCCAGTGGCGATACGCAGACTGGCAAGGAGGACGAAGGAGGCGAGGTAGAGGATCAGCACGGCGCCGGCCACAGAGGTTGCGCTGACCAGGACCATCGCGCGCTCACAGGTCGCCGGTCATATCAGTGGCACTTGTGGTCGCGCGACTGTCGTCTCTCGTCTTAGCTCGTCTCGTCAGTCGGAGCATGGGAAGGAGCGACTGCAGCTCGCACACCCCCAATTCTCAGCTGCCCGGCGGCGCCGCCAGCCATGGGCCCTTCGTGCCAATGCGGGACGCTCTGATCTCGTTGCTGTCGTTGCTGTCGTTGCTGTCGTTGCTGTCATTGCTGTCATTGCTGTCATTGCTGTCATTGCTGTCATTGCTGTCATTGCTGTCATTGCTGTCATTGCTGTCATTGCTGCCGCTGGCCTAAGGTAAATTCCCGTCGATGCTAGTCGGGGTTGTTGTCACTGCGCAGATGGGGTGGATTGAGGCGGAAGGAGCGGATGGGATGGCGGCGAAGGTGCACTGGCTGCGGAGGGAAGGAGCCTGGTGGAGTGGGTTGCTGCTGCTCGTAAGCTGCTCAGCTGATAATAGAGGGTCCCGCACAGGGAGGATGGCGGCTGCTGCTGGAAGCGGCAAATTGTGGCTGGCTAGCAGGACTGTCTGACACCGCTCAGCAGCGACATCTAGTTCTCCAGAGCGATCATTCTCGCTTCCGGCTGCATTCTGCTAGACTTTCTACTTTACTCGTCCACCATGTAAGAGGTGTCCTCTTGAGCAGCCGCCCCTCGCCGTAAAGCTTCCTTCAGGTCTGCCTCAATGGTTGGTGCTAGATGTACCATGCGATCAGGGCCCACACCGGGAGCGGTTTCCTCCGATGACTCCTGGTTTCTTCTCTCTTTCCAGCTATCTTGTAGATCCCATATATCATCTGTTTCCTCTTTGCTGATATCGCTGTCCTTGTCAGAAAGTTCTGTAGTACTCTCTCCTCGGTCTACTGCACTGCCTATTCCAGACTTCCTCTTCTTCGGGGTTGCTGTCTTTGATCCACCTCCACCATATTTGCTGTCAAGATCTTTTGCAGTACAAAACTCTGTCTTGTACTCAGTCTTACCTACATCAATACCTCCAAAGAGTCGGATAATATAACGTCCCTGACGTTCAGTGACAAAGGACTTGACTTGGAAAAGGATAGCCCAAGCAAACCGGGCAAAAAGATAAGCGTGAGATCTGGGCTGAATAGAGTTGACCAAGACATTCTGATATGTTGGCCATAATTCCGCCGCGCTTGATGAGATAATATGTGTGACATACTGGAGAGAAGGCTGTGAAGAAGTTGTAGTGATAGTCTTTGGAACAATGACAACCCATCGAGTATTAAATACATGATGGATATCCTTTCTGAGAGGGAGAAGATTTGCCTGATTATTGATATCTGGCACATCTACCCCATATCTTCTCATCTTATTAGTCATGTACCAATCTTGTTCTTCCTTTGGCACAAGATGAGCTGTATCAATAGCATAACTAGTGTTAGTAATGCCACAAGTAGTAGTTGAGGTACTGAGAGTAGGAAGCCAGAATTCAGGAATATAGTTGTGAGGAAACTCCCAATCACGGAAGCTAGGGACAACAGGATATAATTCTAGAAAGTTAAGGAGGTTAGTAGGGATAATTAAAAAAAAAGAAAAGTACTTACCAGAGCCTTCGACAATGAAGTAATACTTGTTGTCTATCAAGATACCCTCAGGAAGTACCTGGACTCGCTGTTGGCCTGCTTTGTCATAGGTAAGATAGCTGTTCTGAAAGGCGTTCCCCGCAATAATCTGGCAAGCCAGAAGTGCTGTCCTATGATGTACACCATAGTAAGGTGGAGTACCATCTGCTGGTGCTGTACTATCGGTACGTGGGAGAGACAGCAGTTCATTGAATTCAGCATAACCAGGATGGTGAAAAGAGATACTATCCCGTGAACTTAATTCCAGGGACAGCTTGAGCGGGCACTGCTGTGCCTGACCTGGAAAGGCCATTTTGGTCTGATGGTGAAAACCCAGAAGCGAAGTTGATTGGTGAACTATCTGATGATGATTGAAGCTACAAGCTGTGAGGGAGCAAATAATATAAGTGCAACGCCAAGTCCGTGACGATTTAATAAGTTTCACTGGTGCAGAAGGAACCCAAAAGATCAAAAGCGGAAGTGCCAATGCAACAAACTTTACAGACGCGTCAACAGCAAGCCAATCAGAATCGCGCTAGGGCCTAGGATCTGGCTGGTAATTTACGCGTTCTTCTAAGCGAGCGATGACATGCGCCTTTTGCCCTTTACAAGTCATTTGAAACTTACCCACCAAAAATATAAATCCTTAATATAATGATGCATCGCGCTTTCAGATGACTGAAAAACTATATAGAATTCCTTGTGGGCCGACTGATCGTCATAATATTCCACGAGAGTGTTCTCGACAAAATGCCGTGTTTCGAAACTCCTGGAGAGTCTTCAAGGGATGAGTTGAATTGAGCTTATCCTGAACCAGTACTTCTAATAAACACTCTCCCGCTTCCCTTCACTGATTGTAGAGTCTGATCGTACCGATGACATTCCTAAATACAGGCTAGCTCATCATTGAATCCTGCAAATCCCAGTCATCGACCATGATTCACTACCTACACTCTGACCAAACTATTGCTAACCACTTCCCCACAGCGACCACACAAGATCGTCTGTCCATCCATCAGTCTGTGTCCATAACTTAGCAGTACACTCCACGTTGTCCAACCTAACAAACTAGTGTTTCAGGCCCACAAGTTCAACACCGATCCTTGATCAAACCCCACCAAGCTCACAACAACACACACCTCAACATCCTATGCACACCCTTCAACACACCATTCATCACGCCCTACAACACACTCTTCATCACACCCTATAATACACCCTTCGTCACCAATCTCGTGCTCGCCCTGGCCCTCACCACCGCTCTCCTTGCGTGCTCTCTTAGCCTCCTTGTCCAGAGCAACACCACTCTTCCACTCCTTCTCCTGACCCAGCATGGCCATTCTGTCAAACACCCCTTTGCCGGCATAGCTCCAAAATCCACCTGTACGCGTGCAAGTCATCCTTTGCTCGTTCTCATGCTTGCGTAGATCCTCTGCAATCTCGACCCGGAGGCGACCGACAATAGCTGCTTGCGCGCTAGACATGCTGCCACCCCCATAGCAAGCAGCAGCTGGAGCTGAAGCCGACCCGAAACCAGTACCAGCAGCAGTAGTATTACTACCTCCAGAAGCAGCGGCAATGTTGGCAGACTCAGTGATTCCAAATTTGAACAAGATAGCATCCACGAGCGCATCCATGTCGTCAACAACTGCACTCGCGTCCGCGTCTTCAAACACAGCCACTCCATCCCCATCGACAACGTTTTTCTTCTTCGCGCCAGTAGCGCCTTTCTCCTTGTCCTTACCCTTGACTTTACTACCCTTCTTCCCCCCAGCCTTCTTTCGCTCGGCACCCACACCTTTCTTCTTAGGACAATCCTTCAGCAATTCCGCATTATGCTCGCGAATCCACGCCACATAGCTCACATTGCGCTTCAGGACATCCTCGATGGAAGTATCCGTGGGGAGCGGGTGACGAGAGGGCGGTGGTGAAGCCTCTCCTCCTGAAACTTTCTCGTCCTCATCATCGTCGAAGGTGGCGCCACCGACACCGCTACCGCCACTACAACCCATCTTCCCATGCACGGTCTCGGCTACGAACTGCACATCTGCGCTCCTGACGCTGACGGTGTGCTTGGTCTGGTTCTTGGCCGCCTTGAGCTGCGACTTGGCTTGTTTCGCCGCTCGCTTTGTGGCGCGGAGAGCAGCCTTGGTAAGTTTTGGACCCGGAGTTGCAGTAGCAGTTGAAGCTGGCGACGGTGGCGTTGTTGCAGGGGATTCGGAAACAGAGCTATTGTCGTGGCCGTTTACATTGTTCTTCTTGTTGTCGTCGTCGTTGTCATTCTTCCCATCGCCGTGGTGGTTGTCGTGGATGGTAAGATTTTCGACATCAGCCAGATCACCATTGATAATAACTGCACAAACGCCATCACCAGCACCTGTAATGGCATTGCCATTACTCCCAGCCGCGTTTATGGCATTGACATCTTTCTCACTAAGTGGGTTCATGGACTTCATTGGCGTTGTCGGAATCGCAGGCTCCTCCTCGTCTTGCCCATCACCTTTCGTGACGATCTCAGCCGGCGCCTTTTTCCTTGCCTTTACCTTCCTGGACGATGGCGATGATGATGCGAGCATTCCCGAGCTCAGCTGGTGCTCGCTGCTCAACTCGCGGAATTCAGCCAGAAGCTCGGCGATCTATATTTATATCATCAACAGTCAGAGGGAAAGAAACTTCCTCACCAGCACAATAAACCACCAATGGGGGAAGGGAAGGAAAGAAAAAAATAAGCATACCTGGCGATGTCTTCCCTCCTCCATACGCTCGAAATTACAGCAAGCTTCGCAGTTGTGGCTCATGCCCACTGCGTGCATGGTCTGGTGGTAGCGGCTGCAGGGGACAGAGTGGATGCCATAGCAGGTCTGGAGGGCGCGGGGTGAATTGGACTTGGTGGTGCAGTGGAAGCAAGAGTGTTCTGGTAGGAAAAGCGTGTTAGTTAAAGGTGTCTACTGGGATGAACATTGTTAGGGTATGAGATGTCTGGATAAGCATGATCACTGCGGTCAGGCTGAACAAAAAGCACTTAGATATGGATCCATTATGAGTCTTGGGATCTGGGAGAAGGCGTGCATCTACTACCTGCAAGGTGCATGTACATGCATATGGACGTATGGGTATGGTGGATGGCAAATGGGCATGATAAATGGGCAGGGATATTGGGTACATGCATAGTGGAGAGGGATCAAGCGGGGTGTGTCAGTCTGGTTGACTGACTGACTAACGTACCAAGGCCACTACTCTTCTCCCACTGGAACCCAGAGCGCATTTCGTCCTCCATGAAACGGTCTGCTCTTGATGAGCTCGAAGCCCCTAGCTTTCCCATGATTGATCGAGAATTAGAAGCTTGGGCGGAAGAAAAGAAAAGGTTAGGGTTCAAAACGATAGAATGCCCTTGGTCGTGGGCAGTCGGGGAGGAGAAAGAGGTGGGAATGGTGATGAAAAGGATGGCTAATGACAGGAACGGGATGAGTATATCGATGAGAGGGAGCGAACTGATGGGTTGAGGGGGTTGAAAGCTAAAGGATGGATGGGGATAAGATGGTAGAGGATTGGCCAGAAGAGGGCAAAAGGCCTGATGAGGAGGTCGGGAATGTGGGCGTGCCAAGCTGGCTGGCTGCTGGCAGAAGCGAATTCCTTCACTTCTGCTTGACCTGCCTGGCCGACTGGGTAGTGGCGGATCGTGGAGCGCGTTGTGAGGAGCGCGGGAGGAGGAACCCGGGAACAACAACAAAGCACGGCCAAGCGAAGACATGCGAGGACAACCGAGCGCGGGTTGCCCCGGCAGCATTGGAAGAATCCGTTGTGGATAGAAGCCCGTATGATCAAGAAAAAAGATAAGTGGGAACAGAGAGATGCATGTACGCGCTCATCTGGTTATTGAGGTTGGACACTCGGAAAATCGGCCGTGATAGTGACAGCGACGGCAGGTTGGGAATGGAGTAGACATAGAAGAGAAGATAAGTAGGTTCATATATAAGTCAGGTCAACTGGTTCTGGAGGAGAGAACGTATACTATCCAATCAGTCAATTCGGTCAGATAACACCACTTCCAAGAAAGAACGCATATCAAGGTACCGGTTTCATCAAAGCGAGGTACCGTTTCAAATTTTGTTTGCTCCCGCCCAGATGCCAAGGAATGAAGCACCTGTAGGCGGCCAGCCTGTGAGTGGATTTAACGCATTGAAAAGGACTGACCAAGTCATCATCGAATGGCGTCCCTCCTCCGATTACAGTCCCAGCTTCAGTCACTTTGATGCGGAACATCTCGAACTAATCTGGCAGTGCACCAAACGTACGGGTAGTTGTGCTGGAACCAGTTTACCTTTTCACATTAGTAACCGAATGAAGACAGAGAAGAATTTGGCTTACAAATGATTTCCGACCAGCAATTCTTGGTACCGTGGCCCAACTCCCTCCAAGGCATATGTTATGCTTTCCATCAAAGAAGTCAGCCGTGTATCCAGGATAGAGATCCATCGGCTTGAACGCCTCGTGGGGAGCCAAAATGGTGCTTGTCCATTCCCAGAGGCCCCCTGTTTCCCCTTGGCCGCAGAGGCGGTCACCGCGGTCTGTGATCAGAGTGGGATGCCATTGTTTGAAGCCCACGTTGCTGTCAGTGAGGTCGACGAACAGATCCTTGGGACTCAAGGGCGGGGTACCATTGACGACGCGGTTGGCGCCGTCAACGAAGGTTAATGAACCGTTGGATGGCGGGGTCTGGTGCACCCCTTCGTTGCTAAGTTGACTATCAATCTTAGGTCAGCCAATCTGAACTGAACTCTCGTTAAACTGAAAGCACTTGCGAGGTCTCTTTTCATACCCATTTACTGCCGAGATGAGAGTACTGGGAACCTTCTCTAGCTTCCTCTCCTGCTTTGTTCGCTCCGCGTGGTTGTAGATACTGCGTGCTTCTTCAAACGTCGGGATCCGGCTGCCCGCCCACGTTGCGTATGCGGCGAGTTCATCGAAAGATGCCATCATGGGCCAGTCAAGAGTGAAGTCGAGGGGAACACGGCCATAGACTGTGCGGACTGACTTGCCTCGAAGAAAGTCCGGACTGGGCGCTGGCCCGTTTAGATAGTGGCTTTCCGCGTCATTTGACGTTACATAACCGTTCTCCACGCCGTTCAATGTTGCGTCACTGTTCTCCGAACCATTTTCTTCGCGTACCCACGACGCCGGAAGGGCGCTGTTTTGGGTTACTTCGAGGAAGTGTGCATACTCGCCGACGCTAATAGGTCGGCTTTGAGCCTCGAAAGCAGCGACCTCGACTTGTCGAGAAGGCCGCTCATTGTCCCACCCAAAATATCGGTCTGGACCAAGATCGTTTTCAATATCATCAAGACCAATGGTCAAAGTCGTGGCTGGTATCTGGTGCCACGCATTTTCATTCCGTCTCTGAGCCGCTTTGGCCGCTAAGTCGGCAAAGTCAACGATGGCGGCTTGAGGTGGGGGCAGAATTCGATCACTTTGAATTAGCATGTACAAAAATGTCTCCAGATGCATGGCCTCATGCTCATACGCAAGCCAAAGAGCACGAGCCAACCGTCTGTCATTCCTGACACGACCAGATTCTATACTTTCAGAGATGCGGTCACGGACTTTCATCGTATACCGCAAAATCTCGTCAAGTGGTGGCCACTTATCTGGGATTTCACTATGGGCGTGACAATGTTCAGGGTCATCAACATCTGTCGGGTCAGAGACTACATACATGACGAGGTCTATAGGGTGGCTCACCTGGATCGATTCCTCTTTCAAACATTGAGTGATATGTCTTGGGGTAAGTTGGTTCCTCGCCAGTTGCTCTTACGAAATGAATGTCTACCAGATGTTCAGAATGGCTCTGATGTACTGGCAGAGATGCTCACCTGCAAAGGTCGGAATGTGTCCAAGGTAGAAGATCAGGTCGTTGCGAAGCTCGATAGGCCTGTTGAGAAGCTCGTCCTGCGGCACCATTGATCTGGTAACAATATCCCATGACGCCCACAGCGTGCGCCACTCGTATATAGAGGGTACAGGTGCAGCAGCATAATCAACTGGCTTGTCGGCAAAGTTGATGTGGGCTGGACTCAGGAGGTGGAGACCTGCACGTGATCAGCACGAATTCACACCTCACAATTGATGGACTAACTGTAGTCTCCGGCCTTGTTGGTGAATGCCATTAAGTGCTTGAGCTTCGACTGTTGCCAAAGTTTGTTGCTCTGTGCTGTCGAATATTTGCACGAAATCTCCAAGGCGATTCTTTCACCAGCAGCAAATTTATGGTCCTTGTTATTGACATCTGTCAAGGCAACATAGACGGCCTGATGACGTTGAGGATTGACATTAGTGTCGGGTTGCCAGTCACTTTGTTTGAATGCTTCGTAGCCCAGGACTTTGTTTGCGTGATCGAGCCCGTTACGGTAGAATTTTGTGGTGACACCCTTCGAATCGTTATATGCCCTGAAGATACGGTTTAGATCTTGGCATGCATCAAGTCCGATCAGCATCAAGTCAGCAGGGCTAATAACGGTGGCAAAGTCCGCTAAGAATTTGGCTGCATCGTCTGGGGAAAAATTGCCAACGGAGGAGCCGAGAGACATGACACATGTTTGGCCAAAACTCGGATCCTTGCGCTGTTCGCTAAGCCACGTGAGCCCCTCGTCATATGTTCCATACAGGCCGCGGAACTGGACGAATTTGTAACTGAACGTGTCGACAATGGAGAAGGTCCTCTCGAGTTCTGGCAAAGAGATATCTAGAGCATAATAGTAGACGAACTTGCGGCTCTGCTCGAAAGCATCCAGCAATATCTTCACCTTTCGGAGGTTCCTGTACGGGACGTCAGCAAGCAATACCTACAGAGGTGCACCATAGAACGATTGCCACACAGTAAGTAGATCATGAGGGACTTACCCGCTGCCGAGCTCAATCAAACGTGATCCAGCTGGAATCTGAGAAGCGATGCCAGCCGAATGTGCATGCAGCACTTCAATTTCTGCATTTGTCAAGTAATACTCGTCCAAATAGGTGATGTCCTCAAACAGCTTCAGGCCCTTGTCTGTCATACCATATTAGTCTCGATCACTCAGACAAGCACCCAGTGTACCATCGTAAAGCAGCAGCGTCGGCAACGACCGTGGAGATCCGTTTGGAGGATTCAAACATTGATGAACCTCGTTGGCTAAAGAAATTCCGGACACAGGATTCCGAATGTCTACAATGGGCACAGCAGGCTTCGCACTTGCTCCGTCCGTCGCCATTGTTGTTGTTTCTTTGAAGGAGAAAACTGGCCACCTTGGGGCTATGAATACCAAAGAGCGAAGACGAATTTTTGATCAGGTAGAAGAAGAAACAAAGCCAGGAAGCTCGGAGCGCCGGATCCGCGTCCAGTACGCGTGATGCACATAAGCCCTATTCATCCTGGTTCAATGTGGCCAGGTACCACGCACGGTATGCCTCCTGACGACACCAACGAACCAAAGAAGCAATAGCCCTGCGAGGGCCAGTCAGCACTCAGTCAGTCCTTTCAGCACGAGGCGAGAAGAAGTGGATGAATGGGTTCGGTTGCGAAACACCGCTTTACCAATAAGACGACTCAGAGTCTAACATGCTTCTTTGGATGACGAAACGCGGCGTGAGGGAATCCACAGCAAAGGAAATGATGGCCGAGTAACTTATGTGAAGGCTTCAATTGGTCGTCTGCCAAATGGCCTAGTGTCCGATGAGCCGATGATATTGGTAATCATACGCCTACTGTACGACGCCTACTATACGCCGCCGTGCAGGGCATAAGTGAAGCTACCTTTTCCTCGGACAGGCAATTACTTAGTAGTCTACTGCTTAGTTGATTCCTAAACATTTTCTCGGATTATGCTGTAAGCGGCTAAAGCGGCGGATACCCCATGCAGGATATTACCAGTACTGTAGATTGATCACGTGGTCCTCCGGCAGAGCAGCACGTGTAGTTGCCTGCCAAGCTGTCAACAAACGCAGCCAATCATGTCGCAACCCACCACTCACAACACCTCGCCCATGGCACCTTCCTCAGCTATCTGTCGCGCTCACCGGTGGCCGTCACAGCAGATGAAGAGCTCTTCAGGTCTTGGAGCTCTTATCATTGCCCGCCGTGTAACGCGTAGAGAAGACATGGATTGACCATATTGTACCGTATTCTCAGCGTACTCATCACGCCTGCCCGATCGCAGCTTAACCCCCCCTGCGACACACCCCCTCCCCTCCCCTGCCTTACCCTATCTTCCCCTCTGAACACGCACATCAATCAGCATGTCCAAGTCGGGCAACTTGGCCGCTCTGTCGACCCTGCTCAACTGCACCGACACGCCCACGGTATACTATGCCGAAGACCCCCCTTACCTGCCCCGCATTCTCTTCTTCTACTGGCCCGTCCAGGCAGTTGGCTCGCTGGGCTCGACCTCCAGGATCCGGACGACGATCCTCAGTGCTGCCGGATTTAGATCATTTGGCGCCTTCTCAGTTGCTCCAAGTAGCGGCTATTACTCGGCAGTTCACAAACTACCTGACGACAAGCAGCGAGACGATGTGGCAAGAGGTATTGCGTTTGCCCTTTGCCGATACTTCTCCGAGGTTCCTCAGGCAATCAAAAATGCCATTACGGACGAGAACTTGAAGGAGGGCGTTGGCCTGAAATGGGGCCAGACCCACGCGGCCCAGATCACCTGCCGCATGAGCAAAGTTCTCAACGTGGACGAGATCATCGAAGCTCTCCGGCCATTCTCCAAAGAACGGCCTGGCGTACTGCTCACGCCGGCCGGGACACCTAGTTCTATCCGCAAAACCAGATCATCCTTTCTTCCCCTGGACCAACCCTTCCAGACTCCTAACAGGCATCAACCCCAAACCTCACCGTCATCAAAGCGAATACCAAGCGGCAGCACTCGACAAACTCCATCAGCAACACACTCACCAACTCTGAGGAAGAATGCACCAGTATCTGCAGCTTCACGGCACTCAGTCCAGCAACTGGAGTCTCTCCGGTTCAAGATGTGCGAGTTTGTCGACACCGAAGACCATTATCTGTCGCGGCTCCAGGAGCTGATCGATTTGGTCGTGTCACAAGGCCGCACACCAAAATCGCTGTCCTCGAAGTTTACCAATGTGTCCAAGCAAAAGACCGTGAATGGCATGGTTCAGTTTCCATCACTGCTCGACCGCATCAGAGACCTTAATTTGGCCTTCCTCGATAGTATCGAATCAGTTTTGCAGTCCACCGAGGATGATGCTCTTTCATTCCTCCACACCGCTAGCCCTGAAGGAACTGTCTCTCCGGCAGCTCTGAAAGGAAAGGATCCTCTGGGAGTGCTTGCCTTTGCCAAAGTCCTTCTCCAGCACTTCCCTAATCTCACAATCCCCTACCGCGAGTATCTGGACTTGCACTCTCTGATCTCCTCCAACCTCGAGCAGTATCTCAAAGAGGGCACGACTTCAATTCAGACGGCACCTTCTCTGCTTATGGAGCCCGCTCAACGAATCTCGAGGTACGGCCTGTACATCGACTCGATGCTGCCACTAATCCCATCAACTTCCACCACGGCCATTCGCACGCTCGAAAAGGCACGCAAAATCATCGCTGAAATTTGCGAGATGGAGCCGGCGGCTTCGGCAATCCTCGACTCGCTGCGCATCGAACACCAAGCTCGACGACGCCCCTACTCCCCCACCAAGCTTCTCTCTGGTCTCACCCGCTCTCACGGCTCAGTGCGAGAGGCACCGGCTCTCACTGGAGCATCAGCCAAAGAGCACGATGCGCCTCGCCTCTTCCATAGCTTGGGGAGGTCACTGAGCCGTAGGAACGCCAGGTCGCGGCCGGGTCTTCAGGGTATCCTAGCAGAGCAAGACCCTGACCAAGCGTCTAACTGGCCTCCCAAGCCTGTATCTGTCCGTGCGCCATCGGCGCCCTCTCGTAGCGATGAGAATCGGCCGGTCACATCATCCAGCAGTATCAGCGTCAGCAGTATCTCTCGGCGTCCGTTAACATCCAGTACTAACAAATCCACGACGAGTGAAAAACTGCAACTTGGTGCAATACCCGTTCTCCCGCCCTCATCGTCCTATGAGCCCAACAAGGCGGTCGATCTGCCTGCTGTCGGCAACGAAAGTGTCGAGCACTATCGGGCAGCCCTGGTACGCGTCGAGGAGGAGAACTACAAGCTGCTGCAGGAGAATGCTGAGTTGAAGAAGCGTGTGCGCGAGTGCCGCTGCGGCAGAGCATTGAAATAGCGATGACAATGGAGAGCAAGAGACATGATGACTGATGAGAACAGTTTTCTGGTTTCCTTTTCCCCTTTTATGTGGCTATGAACATTCATTACCACTTGCTCACTGACTGACTGACTGACCCATTCTGTAAATTAGTAAAGCTGATTTGCTTAGTGAGTGAGTAGGTACTTGTAGGTGGTTGAATGGACCAGCTAGCTCTGTACTGTGGTGTGTCACGTATTTTTCAGCACCCCCCCTCGGCAGAGCTAGCACTAGTGCCCGCAACTAATCCAGATTTA
>QQXO01000095.1:0-76146 GCA_003709845.1 Chaetothyriales sp. CBS 134916
CATCATCATCATCATCATCATCATCATCATCATCATCATCATCATCATCATCATCATCATCATCATCATCATCATCAATTACTCACCTTGGCCGGCCGATAGTGTTTGACGACATCGTGCACCTTCTGGGTCGGCGCTACGCTCGACGACATGTTGGCGACGCTGAGGAGCGATGGCACACGATGTCTGCCTGGTTCTTTTTTTTTTCTCCGCAGTCGCGTCGATCCCAAAGTGTCGCTCGCCTGCAAGGGGTGTGTGGGCGCCAGTCAAGTTGAAGGCCAACCCCGGAGCTGCACCTGGGCAACGGCCCCCGCACGCCCGATCGGCCAAAGTACCGTACTGGTAATAACTAATACCAGTAATCAGAAGCTCACCACTACTGTACTAAAATAAATATTTTATCAAAGATTTGTGATCGATCAACGCCGTACATCAGCGTCAGCACGTTCAATCTCACTTATTGATATTAGGCGGCCGGTGGTGACAGTGCGCTGTTGCAGCTCTGTTTTGGCCTATGCGTGAATGCTGAACATGGTACACATGCATTGATGCCCGTTGCCCATCACTGCCTCTTCTAGCTCCCCATATCGGCCATCATCGTGGCCATGTCGACCACGCTCGGCTCCTTCATCGCCGGGGGCATGGCCGCCTGTGGCGCCGTCACTGCCACCCACCCCTTCGAGACGGTTAAGGTGCGGCTGCAACTACAAGGCGAACTGCAGTCGCGCGCCGTCGCCGAGAGGAAGTACCGTGGCGTCCTGCATGGTGTGCGTGTCATTTTCCACAATGAGGGCCTCCGCGGTTTGTACCGCGGTATTGGGTGTGCGTACATCTACCAGATCCTGCTCAACGGCTGCCGCCTCGGCTTCTACGAACCGCTGCGCGCCCACACCACCAAGCTGATCTTCGACGACGCCAATATACAGAGCCTGGGCGTCAACCTGTTCGCCGGTACGGCCTCGGGTGTGCTGGGCGCCATGGCCGGCTCGCCCTTCTTCCTCGTCAAGACACGGCTGCAGTCCTACTCACCCTCTCTCAGCGTCGGTACCCAGCACCACTACAAGAACGCACTCGACGGCCTCAGACAGATCTACCGCGCCGAGGGTCTGCGCGGCCTCTACCGTGGCGTGGGCGCCAGCATGATCCGCACAGGTGCCGGCAGTTCGGTCCAGCTGCCGACCTACTTCTTCGCCAAGCGCCGGCTCATCCGGCATTTCGGCATGGACGATGGGCCGGCCCTGCATCTGCTCTCCAGCACCATCAGCGGCTTCGTGGTCTGCCTGGTCATGCACCCGCCTGACACGACCATGAATCGGCTGTACAACCAGCGCGGAGACAAGTACAAGGGCATCGTCGACTGTGTTGCCAAGACAGTCAAAACCGAGGGTGTGCTGGCCTTGTACAAGGGCTTCGGCGCCCATCTGGCTCGCATATTGCCGCATACCATCCTCACGCTGAGCTTGGCTGAGCAGACCAATAAATTCGTTAGAGGCATAGAGAAGAACATTCTCTCTCCCACGACGGCGGAAAGGATATAAGGACGAGACAGAGAAATCCATCTATCTGAGCGAAGACATCGTGCATTTAGCATTGGCAAATTGCGTGGCAAAATATTAATTTGTTAGACTATTGTGTTATCAAAACTTGTTCTACACAAGTCTTTCTCAAGACAGCATTACAGATTTCCGGTCTCGTATTGTTACTGTAACTTAAGAGCGATGCAGGAACAGATCAAATTGGCAGATCAGCAAACCAGCAGACCAGCAGACCAGCAAACCAGCAGACCAGCAGACCAGCAGACCAGCAAACCAGACGACCAGCAGATTGGCGAGCACCGCCACATCCTTAAAACCCGCCCTCGGCTCAATTCTACCCACTTCATTTAATTAAAGACGTGGCGGAAGAAGATCAAGAACAGGAATCAAAAATTCCTACATCCGTGAAGCCATTATCGTACTCGCAGTCGAGCAATTATGTAGCTTACATGGGCAACTCTTTCAGAACACGGTCATGGCTTGAGCCTTCTTGCCCACGCCCGTGCCGTCAAGTTAGAAATGCTGAATTTGTTTTGCTGTGCCCTGACCACCAGAGACATCCAGCACGGTAACGGCGGCCAGTGTAGTACCATTACCCGGAGATAACGCATAGACGAAGTCCCCGGCAGCAGCCAAGTCGATCAATGCGGGATTGCCGTTGGCCGAGAGAGGTCGGCGGTCGCCAAGAATCATACATACCCTGTCTTCAGTGTATGTCCTGATGCTCGTACACCTCTACGCTCAAGAGGCCTTACCTGTCTCATACTAATCGGGGCGACGAGAAGCGAGAAGCGGCCGACGGTCATGTACCGTACATACAGCCACTGTTGTACTGATGTGCACATCTCACCCTCTGATGATTCTTCTCGGCTTCCCCATTCCTGGAAAGCACCGACAGAGATCCTGCGGCGACTGCTGGATATGTCGATCAATCTGCTGGTGGAAGGTCTCGAGGCAACCAAGACCTGTATTCATATGGCACCTGATCAGTCAGCATCCTTGCTTTGCATACCTGAACATCCGACAGTTGGTAGCCATGTCTCACAGGCTTCTGGCTCAGATCAAGTGTTATAGGTATGCTTGATTGAACAGTCTTTGTAGCTATAGCAGGCAACTGATACTCTTTTGAACAGTTTTGGTGCTGTTGTCAGGCAAGACCATGTCAGAAAGGTGATCTCAGACATCCCTGGGCTGAGATTACCCACAGAAATGGCACAAGCTGGAGAGCACTTGTTTTTCACCTGTTGCTTGAGTCTACTGCTCAGCACGCTCAGCACGCTCAGCACGCTCAGAAAAGGTGTCAGCTATCAAACTGTAAATATCGAGCCGATGACAACGTCAAGATCAGTAAGCTGATGGATCAGCCGGGGCGACATCGGCCGCATTGTTTACGCGGGTGGAGGCCGCCAGCAAGGAAGCGACCACTTTACACGTGCCTTCGCGACGCGCCAAGCGCTTAGCGTGAAATCCTCGACTGTCTTCATAAGCGATTGGATTCTCACTGTTTTCTTAACCTCTGTACCCGCGTCGACACCTCTTCCACAGACCTCAATTACCCTCACTCATCCTTGACCTACCTGCTTTTGATCCCAATAGCTTTAATACCATCTCCCTCGCAGCCACAATGTCTACCCAAGTCACCCCGTCCAAGCAGGTGTGTTTTCCACTCAAGTCATCCATTGAGAGTCACGCTACTAACGCGAATACGCGTAGGCAGCTTCCAACCTTGAGAAATTGAAAGTCAGGGATTCACCAGTCAAGAAGCCTGACTTTACTGTCGACAATAAAGAAAACATGCCTGTTTCCGAGTCACTGCTAGCACCAGCCCCTGCCAGCACCACTACCATCACCACCACTGCCACCACTGCCATTGTCGATGAGGTCAAGAAGCCGGTCTCGGAAGCTGAGCCTCAAGCAGAAGCTCCCAAGGTAGCCCCCGGCATCAAAGTCTTGGAAGCAGATGAGCCTCTTCTGCAAGAGAATCCCAACCGCTTTGTGCTCTTCCCTCTCAAGTACCATGGTACGTGTTCCACTTTACGCGTCCCAGACGCGTGTGCTGACAGAAGCCAGAAATCTGGGCCATGTACAAGAAAGCTGAGGCTTCTTTCTGGACGGCCGAAGAGGTCGACCTGTCACAGGACCTGCAGCACTGGCACCACCGGCTCAACGACGACGAGCGCTACTTCGTCTCCCATGTGCTCGCCTTCTTCGCCGCCTCGGACGGCATTGTCAATGAGAACTTGGTCGAGCGCTTCTCCGGTGAAGTACAGGTGCCTGAGGCCCGCTGCTTCTACGGCTTCCAAATCATGATGGAAAACATCCACTCGGAGATGTATTCGCTCCTAATCGACACCTACATCGCCGACCCGGCCCAAAAGCAGTACCTGTTTGATGCTATCGATACCATCCCTTGCATCCGCAAGAAGGCCGACTGGGCCCTCCGCTGGATTGCAGACAACGAGTCGACCTTTGCTCAGCGCCTGGTCGCCTTTGCTGCCGTCGAGGGTATCTTCTTCTCCGGCTCCTTCGCGTCCATCTTCTGGCTGAAGAAACGCGGTCTCATGCCTGGCCTGACCTTCTCCAACGAGCTCATCTCCCGTGACGAAGGCATGCACACCGACTTTGCCTGCCTACTGTTATCGCACCTCAACCACCGCCCCAGTAAGGAGGCCATCGAGAAGATCATTACCGAAGCCGTCGTTATCGAGCAGGAATTCCTCACTGACGCCCTGCCCGTCGCCCTGCTCGGCATGAACTCCAAGCTCATGAAGCAGTACATTGAGTTCGTTGCCGACCGCCTGCTGGTGGCACTCGGCAACCCCAAGGTCTACCGCGTCACCAATCCCTTTGACTTTATGGAGAACATCTCGCTCGGTGGCAAGACCAACTTTTTTGAGAAGCGTGTTGGCGACTACCAAAAGGCTGGCGTCATGGCCGCTCAGAAGAAGACCCAGGCTGCCGCTGACGCTGCCGCCTCCTCCGCTCCCGGTGCCATCGCCGAAGAGAAGCCCGCGCCTGAGAACGGCGGTGCGTTTACCTTTGACGATGACTTCTAAACCATCCATCCTTACATGCATGACTACTTTGGGCTGGCAGTGTGACATGAGCAGCAACATCATCATCATCATTATCATCATCGTACGTGTCTATGAGCAATTCTCCAAGACGGCGAAAATGGGCGTTCAAAACTTTACCACGAGTTCTGCTTTAACAACACTTCCCTCTTGCCATTCTCTCTCCCCTATGGCTGGGGAGTCTTTTTGCTTGCCTGGCTGATAAGGCAGGAGGGATATCCGCAAGTCGATTATTTCCTCATGGTCTAGAGCTAGAACTCGACTGGGGGGAAGAGTGGTGTTTTCATTTTTTTCCTTTGTGGGCGTGGACAATTAGGTACAGGGACATTGGAGAGCATGGGGACAGTGGGTTGGTGTTCTCTGGTCGTTAATTAAGAAAGTAAGAAAACAGGCACACTGTACGAAAGAAGCACGTACAGGAGTACTGTAATGCAAACCCTGAGACAATTCTTTTTTCCTTGTCTCTTTCTCTTGTTTTTTACATTGTTCAGTAAGCAGTAAGCAGTAAGCCTTCAAGCTACAGGATAAGATGGGGCGAGATGAAGGTTAATGTAATTGATTGATGACGCCTTTTAAAATCCCAACGTTGGGTGTGCTGTTCATTTCTTGCCCTTTTTCTTTTTCTTCCCGCCTCCGCCTCCGCCTCCACCACTGGTACTAGGAGCACTAGCTCCTCCCTGTTGCTTCTCCTGCTGCGCTGTATTATCCTCTACCCTGACTTCGTCATCCACATCCATCCTATCATCACCACCACCACCACCACCACCAGCAGAATTACCAGCAGGAGTTACCAACTCAATCACCTCTCCCCTTGCTAAGCGGCCCAGCCCCGTCATCAGCCTACCCACCTCAGCTGCCTTGTCTGTCTTATACTTGAGACATATTCCCGTGCTAGGGTGGAAAGTTTTCAGGGTTAGTGTTGCTGACGCTTCTCTTTTCGTTGTCGTGGTGGTAGTGTGCGATTGTGTGCCGCTTTCATCCTTGTCGGTGGCGGCGGATGTGCCTTTGGATTTCGATTTTGACTTGGGTTTGCGCGGTGGGGAGTACCGCGTGGTGATGCGGCTGTCTGGGTACGCTTGGATCAGGAGCGACGACTGGTGCAGGTAGTCGTTGACAGAGCCCAAGTAGGGCATTGCGACATAGATGGAGCAGTGGTGTAATTCTCGACCCGCGCCGACACGGTCAGTAAGAAAGTGCGATAGTGGGGGTGGGATTTTGGCGGAGAGAAGGTGCGGTGCGACAGCGGCCGGAGACCGTATCCGACGAAGCCATTACTTAATACTGTAAATTACCGTACTGTAACTCATTACAAGTTTACCGCAAACTTATTGATTTGGGTTATTAAACGCAACTTCATCCCAGGCGACCGTTCGAGTGGCGTGAATATACCGAGCGCGATGCCATTGATAATAAGAGCAGCGGCGTCGAGGTCATCATCATCGTCATCGTCATCATCATCATCATTAACAACAATCTCGGTCGGCTGCCCAAGATGCCGTCTCCGATCTGTGATTGAGCTCAAACACCGAGCTCGAGTTCGAGCTCGATGCGCATCATACTCAATTTCAAATCAAGCGCAGTCCAGATGGGCCTTGCTCTCCAACAAGCGACTGATTAGACTGTCCGGTCCCGACGCTGCCAACTTTCTGCACAACATCATACCCGCGAAAATCCTCGGGGTGGGGACCACACCCATCTATACAGCATTTCTTTCCGCCCAGGGCCGCATCCTGCAAGATGTCTTCATCTATCCGCCGTCGTGGGAGGGCGAGAAGAAGCAGGAGTGGCTGGTCGAAGTCGATGCAGACAGCACGGCCGATCTGCTCAAGCACCTGAAGAAGCACAAGCTGCGCGCCAAATTTGCCATGGAAGTGGTCAATGACCAGGAAGCTGCCGTCTGGTACCGTTGGCCAACAGCAGCAGAGCAGCAGCAGCAGCAGCAGAGCGACCTACCAAAGCCGTCGAGCAGCAGCAGCAGCAGCAGCAGCAGCAGCGAAGGTGTCCGAGCAGGCGGCAGCGATCCTCGACCCGGTATGGGAACGCGGCTGGTGCTGAACAGCGAGCTCCAGCACACTGTCCGCAGCAGGATTGACCATCACCACCACCACCAGGCGGATGTTACTCCTCCTCCTATTACTACTACTACTACTACTGTCGACGTAACCGTAGAGCAATACACCATACACCGAATACTCAACGGCCTAGCCGAGGGCCAAAAGGAGATCATCTCCGGCCACGCGCTGCCACAGGAATGCAACATTGATTTCCTTGGCGGCATCGACTTCCACAAGGGCTGCTATCTGGGCCAAGAGCTAACCATCCGAACGCACCACACCGGCGTCGTCAGAAAGCGCATCCTGCCCTGCCAGATCTACGATGAACACGCAATCCCAAAGGAACAAGACGCACCAAGGCTCGACAAGGGAGCTGCAGTTGTTGCACCCCCGGCCCAGGCCAACATATCAAAGCTCACAACTACAACAACCACAAAACGGGGCCGAAGCACGGGCAAGTGGCTCGGCGGCGTCGCCAACATCGGCCTCGCCTTGTGTCGTCTCGAGATGATGACGGACATTCAGCTGACGGCGGAGACGACGACCGCCACGTACAGCCCGGACGATGAGTATCATGTGCAGGGGGGCGCAGGAGGAGGCAATTCGACCCGCATTCGCCCGTTTGTCCCTGCTTGGGTGCGATCTGGCATCGAGCAGAGCCTGCATAGAAAGGAGAAGAATCCCAGGAAGCAGCACCAGCATCACCAGCTGGATGACGATGACGAAGAGCTCGATTAACTGTTTCCAATTGCCAGTTGTTGTAGTCGTCAAAAAGTTGAAAATTCTGTGTGTTTAAGAAGTAGAATTTGCTCCTTAATTTTGGCAGCTTTTTCTCTTCCTTAACCCTCTCTCACTGCCCTCACCCGAGGCGTAGGTACAGAAAGCGATGGCGGAAGGGGCAAAAAGCTGCCTGATTTAGCTGCCTAGTAGCAAGTTCCCTATTTCTCCTCTTCCCACAATCCAAAAAGCCATGCAATTGTACCCTGTGCAATCAAACAGTACCACGGCTTTTTGTCCCATGACTCACTCCACCCTTTTGGCCAGTCCTGAGGCCTAGTCCTATCTAGATCTTTGCTGTTGCTCACCTGTAGAATTGAGTTGAGAGATGTTTCTTTGATCCCATGTTGGTACAGTAGTTTGTCCCCTTGCTCCTTTCCGTCCTGTATCCGTAAAAGCTTGATGAAGACCATTTTCGCCGAGGTAATCAAAAATAAGGAGCACAAAAAAAACATCAAATCAACTTTTGCCCCGGATACCCAGTGCTTTGCTTCCCTCATCTTTGCTTCGCCTGTACAGGGTTTGCTTGCTCAATAGCACTCACTGCCGTTACATCATAACCACTCGATTATTAGAAAGTTGTCCTTTCGGGTATCATATCACATTGCGAAACAAAGGAAAATACTAAACAGATCAAGGAAGTGAAACGAGGCAAGCCCTCAGAAGCAGGAATGGTGGCCACACTCAAATTAAGCGGTGCCCATCAAACTCATCACCTTTTCTGACACGGCGCTGGGGTAGGCCTTTTTCAGCATCTCGGCCACAACCTTCTGGGCGTCCTCGCGTCGGCCAACGGTGAGGAATGCACGAGTCATTGCTTCGTACGTGCTTGGCTCTCGGTGGACAAAGCCCAGCTCATCGAAGACGGCTTTCGCCTTTTCGATGTTCTCTTCGCTGGCCCAGCCGTGAATCAATGTGTTGGCAATGTATGCGGTCATCTGCACGCCCCGCGAAGTCATGTCTTCGAGGACCTCTGGGGTCTTGGCGACTTCGTGGTTCGCGACCATGGCTTCAAGAAGATTCTGGTAAAGGTTGTCGGTAACCTTGACTGAAGAATCTGCAATAACAGACGCAAACGTAGCCCGGGCGCCGTCCATGTCGTGCATTACGCAGCCCTTGGCGTGAATGAGGGTGCCGTAATGGACTGCTTCGGGCGCGATGCCAGCGGCCTTCATCTCTCTAAGTAATCCCTCAGCCGCTTCCAGGTTGATAGGCTCGAGAGCGGCATAGGCTTCAATGAGGAGCTTGTAGGTGTGAGACGTAGGCTTGATGTTACGCGTCTTCATTCGCTCGTAGTATCGGAGCACCTTGCTGCGGTCGCGCTTGGTGTTGAGGAAGTACTGGATGATCGAGTTATAGGGAGCTGGTCGTGGGCGGTAGTTGGGAGCAGATTCCATTTCATCAAACATCTCAACCGCGAAGCTCTCCTCCGATGTACGGCACAAGGCGTTGACAAGAGTGCCATAGGTGACAGATGATGGGCGAAGGCCAAGGTTCTGCATCTCACCAAAGTAGCGTAAGCAGTCGTCAACGCGACGGGCCTTTCCTAGTTTCCCGATCACTGCGTTGTAGAGAAAAACAGAGGGAGTGACTCCTTCGGCGATCGCACGCTGGAAGACCTTTACAGCTTCGGACGCCTCGTCAAATGTGCCTTCCAAAGTCGTGATGTAGATACCAAACGTGTTGGCCGAAGGAGCGGCACCCATGTCGAGCAGCTGTTGGTGATACTTGCCAGCCAGCTGGCGATCACCGACGCTCAAACACGCAGCGACAGTCGCATCCAAAATACTGACCCAGCCGCTGCGGACCGAAGGCACTTCCATTGTAAAAGGAACATCGGATTGGGCCATCCTGAGGATCTCCTGAATCAGACTTGGTTGCTTGGCTTTGGCGGCTGCAGTAATCAACTTGGCGTACGCAGTGTAGTGAAGATGGCGGCCAGCTCGTCGAACATTGCGAAAGCGACCGAGAGCGTCATTGAGGTGGGCCTCAAGGCGGCCTGTGGGGCTTTCAAGCATCTCAGAAATGACCTTGGATGCTCGTAAATCTGTTGTGTGGCCATAAGGGTCAAATGTGTCCACGACGACCGGGGTCGAGAACGTGGACGGGGCAGTGATAGGTGTCATAAGCTGAGGGGCTGAAGTCCTTGCCATGATGGGATGCAGGAATTCTTGCCACTTGCGAACTAAGTCAGGTCGAGTACTGGCGATCTTAGGAACCGCCTCGCTGACGACGTTGACAGTGGACGGATCCATCAGGATCTGACGTGCAAGAACAGTTTCCAACAAATGGGAGAAACGTGATGTCTGCGCCATATCATTGGCAGCGGCAGGATCCGCCGGCAACATCTGAGCCTGCACATGCAAGGCCAGAGCGATGTCTTGAGCGTCGAGTTGATGGATGCACTCTGGTCCGAGGCTGGCGACTGCATCTTCAGCGACAGGAGAAACCAAGCCGCCGTTTTCAATCATCATTCGGAGGAGAGTGACGCTCGTGGAAGCAGAAACCACGACTTGTTGCTTAACCAATGCTTCACCGAAGAGAATGATGGCCTCATCGATCTCGGACATTGCTACCTCACGGACCGATTCCGACGGCGCAGTAGCACGGACATACTGAAAGATCGCTCGTGCCTCTGAGATTCCCTCTTCGACAGCACACGCACGAATGAAAGTGAGCCCATACATAGCGGCAAAGTCAGTTGTCATGTTCAATGGCAATGACAGTGCCTCTCTCCAGACAGCTCGTGCAGCATCGATATTCTTGGCTCGCAGATGCATGGCAGTGAGAGCCAGGACCGGTTCAGCCTTGGCTTCAGGTGTGGTAATCGAGGAGAAGGCACGAGCAGCATCTTCGAACTCGTTTGCGTCAGCTGCTGCGACGGCGATTTTGCTCAGCGCTTGCTGCTTGACGTCTGCCCCAAGCTCAATATCTGAGAGAGATTCAATGGCTGAGCTGAAAGCCTTGTTGTCGACGTGATGCTGAACAAGGCCGTCCATGACAAAGGCTGTTGTCAGAGCACTCGCCAGCTGCTGCTCATTTGCGGTGCCCAGGAAGGACTGTAGGACCTTGTCGAAGAAGTGTCGACCAGTCTCAGCCAGGCCTGCGGCGTAGTAAGCTTTGATAAGGGCGGCGTACACTTGCATGTCGAGCGGATCGTTGGCGGCGCGCATGATGGCGAAGTCCCGATACTCCTCGTAGATGGACTGCGCTGACGCCACGTCATTTGCTTGTGAGTACGCATCGATGATGGTAGTATACAAGCGCGGATCCAAATTGACGGCGTTGAGTTTCATGTCAGATAGCAGCGTCGACATTTGCTCGACCATGCCAAGCTGAGCACACGCACGAACCAAGCCATTGTACACGGCTGCAGAGAGGGAGAAGTCCTTGAGCGTCGCGCGTGCAATGTTGTATAGTTTGGAAGCGAAAGCAAGAGAAATGTCGTCAGCATATAGTTGTTGCTGGTGCGCTATCGAGCTGAAGATAAACGGCTGGGCTGCAGTGCCGTATCGGACTGCTCGCTTGTCCAGCTGCTTCTGGAGCTTGGCGATCTCAAGGCCTCGACCGGTGAGGAACTGGAGGAGGATACCGTAGGTGGCATCATTGGGGGTGACTGACCGTTTGGCCATGTCGCCATAAACTTCCAGCACACGAGGCCATGGCTGGTAACCTTCACCGAGGTGGATTGCCGACAAGAGAATGTGGTTGTATGCATCGACCGTGGGCACGTGACCATTTCGGATGAGGGACTCGAAGATGGCTGGAATCTCGGCGTATCGATATTGTTGGCCAAGCTTGATAATTCTCTCGGACAGTTGGAAACACTCATCCGAGACTGGAGACGTAGCAGAAGTCGGGGGTGTGCACGTGTGTGAAGATTGGAGTGAGCTGTGATCCTCGGCAGCGCTGCCTTCAACGATGGGGCTGGCAGCTCGCGATTCGCTCAACGGTAGTCCAACATCGTCATCAATGCTCGCCTCTTCAACCAGAGCCGCCGACGCGTTCACTTGGGCGATCTCTTTGGCAATGGCGTCATCTACTCTCACAAGGGCCTCGGCCTCTTCAGCATCCGTCTTCTCATCATACACAGCACCTTCGCTCAACGTGCGATTGACTGGCACGCGGGCGACGGCTGGTCGTAGAAGGTCAGCTGGACGACCCGATTCCAGCAGGCCGAGCTTGGCTGGTGAGTTCTTCTCATGGTGCTTCCAGCCTATTCGACGCGCATTCTGCTGTGCCTTCCAGTCGGTGTCATCGCCCGTCTGCTGGGCATGGTGCCAGGCCGCATAGTACTGCGCAAGACCTGCATCGCCACCGTTCGATTGAGCGGAGGATCCGGCCTTTGCACCCGCGCCAGATGATCCAGAAGCGCTAGTGAAAGCTTGCTGGAGCGTGCTGTGGCTGTGGCTGGTCTTGGAGAATTTGGCTGCGGTTTGATTTTGGAACTGGGTGAGATTCTGTCCGGCAGCAACAACTGAGGGTGTATAGGAATGGCTGATACCCTTGGCGATACTAACTCTGGCGAGGTGTGCGAAGGGCTTGAAAGGCATTTAAGGGATGGAGAATCTCTTCCTGTCGAAGAGGAGTGGTCCGGAAGAAAATCTGAGGCGTGAATGCAGGTTCATCTGACGACAACTAGGCCGCCAAATGAACGCGCGGAAGGGCTTGGGGGGGAATGGGGTTGTCGACGTTGTGCGAGTGAAGAGACACGCCCAGAGTGGAGTGTCTGTCCTTGGGAATCGCCTTTAGTAGTGTGGTGTGATGATGGTGTATAGTTGATGGAAGACAAGTCGCAGGAATAATAATTATTACTGTGCCAGTGGAAGAATGAGTTCTGCCTGAATATGCTAGGCCACTCTGGGAAGACAGCTTAGGTGATGATGATGACGATCCACAGTCACCTGGACGCGGGTCCAATCTGGCTAGGGAAAACCCCACAAGGAGCAATCATGGACAGCGAACTGCCCAATCTTGATTGCAGAAACAAGAGAAGTGGAAGCGAAACGCGGCGAAACAAACCGAAGACTGAGGGATATTACTGTGTGCGACGTTTGGCTTCCGCAAAAATATCGAAACTAGTCCTGAAGAGGACTAGTACGCCAGCCGGGGAAGCTGACGGTCAGGGAAAGCTCTCGGAGCTCGCCACCGCCCCTGGAAGAGCACCTGACCAGTTCGATGGTACTTTGCATGTCGCTGCCGATGAGCGCGCTGGCAAGACCTTGGTCGATAGTCTCCAGATGGATGCCAGTGTCGGCGATGAGATTAGGGATAATGCGGGGGGCTGAATGTCTGCCTGTGACGTGCGTATGAACCTTAGGCAAGGAGGAATAACCGAGGCTACCAACATCTGCCGGGCCCGAGAGATTACTATTCGAACCGACAATGACTTTCAGAGGTGTGCGCTCTTGTTGCATCCTCCCACCGATAACTGTGCTGTACTTTGTAACAATAATCCACACCACACGAGGACAAGCCCATAATGGCCTCAAGACCCGTGGTCAAGGCCGCTACGGGTTTGCCCGAGTCCGTGTCCAAGCCTTCAGCCAGACAGCCTGTCATTTCCCCCCCTTTACCCCTAGCCAGACGCATTAACTATGCCATACGGCTATGGGGCTTGAAGTTTGCAGTCTGGATACTCCTTCGCTTCGTCCGACTCCATCACAGGATATTGAGTGCCCTAGGGCCGAATCTCACCAGAGTATACCAGATAAGGCCGACACTCGAGAACCGAATCTTTTGGCCTCCATCCTACAACGCCAAATCGGGCCAGAAGCTACCTCTGTTCATTAGTATCCATGGCGGTGGCTTCGCCCTCTGCGATCCATCTGTAGACGACCATCTCTGCCGGGCCTTCGCCGACAAACACGGGCTCTTAGTCGTCAGTCTCAACTACCGCAAACCACCAGTCCATTGCTTCCCCACAGCTGTCCATGATGTAGCTGCTCTCGTACGAGCGGTCCTAGACGATACTCGTCTTCCCATTGACCATTCGAAGACCGTGATTGGAGGCTATTCAGCCGGGGGCAACCTGTCCTTGGGTGTAGTCCAGTTTCCTGATATTCGAGCTCGCATCAAGGGCGTACTCCCAGTTTTCGCTACAGTCGACCTAGCAGGCAAATACAGGGGACCATACCGCTCTACCAAAGATGGGCGAAAAGACGTCCTAGAGGGTATCGCCCCATTGTTCACCTGGGCCTACCTACCCACCGGCACAGATCGCACCAACCCATTGTTGTCGCCCATCTACGCCACGAGAGAGGAATTTCCAGACCAGATCTTCTTCGTTGGCGCCGAGTGCGATATACTGGTCCAAGAAGCAGAGACAATGGCCAAAAAGCTGGCAGGCTTCCCCGAAGGCCAGGTTACGGGGACAAAGTGGCAGAAAAACGGAATCAGATGGAAGCTGTACTGGGATATGCAGCATGGCTTCACCCACACGCACTACAAAGGCTACCTAGAGGAGGAAAGGAGGGCGGCAGTTGATGAATTTCTCCACGATGCTGCAGAATGGATGCACAAGGATGTTTTTCGAGATCAAGATCAGATACAGTCATGAGTTTTAGATTGGTATTTTGTTAAAACACCAATGTCCGGCAATCGAAGAGAAAGGAACAGAGAGCGACTGCCATACACAGCCTACCTCCCTTGCAACCCCCTTGAGAGACTATACCATTGTCGCCGTTAATACTAGTTTCAGTTACTTAATCCTGAACGTTACATTCACCCAACTCTGGGGCTGCTGCCCGAAGGCAGCCGAACCTGGAATACCAATACCTGATTCGACACATTGTACCCACTGCCGTCTGCGTACTGAAACTTACCAAAGTTCGCATATCCATCTTGCGTGATAAAGTCGTTGTCACTCAGACTAAACAAGAAGTACTCGTCACTGCTGCTCCTCTTGTCACTCTGGCTCCAGTCACCCCACCCGTGTCTCCCACCGTCACCGCTATCACCGGTGTCAGGCACAACGGGTACGAGTGCCAAGCTCTCCCACTTCTCGTTCAGCAAGCCTGAGTCCTCGTCCCCACCATTATGCAGACCAAACTTGCCGAGCTCCGAGTTGACGTTGAAGTCCAGCCAAGACGAGTACGTCGCCGGCGTGATCTCGGAGTGGAGCTTGCCCTTAGAGGAAGCGACGGAGCCCGTGGCGCTATCGTAAGTACTTCCCTTGACGTTCGTGGCCGAGGAGATATCAAACACGTCGATGTGGCGGTACAGGGACTGTGTGTTGTCTGCGCCTTGCCCGTAACCTGCGCCGCTGTCCCGAGCCAGAACGAAGAACTGAGTGTCGGAGATGTATTTGAGCTCGGACTGGGCAGCGACGGAGTCGTCAGAGCCGTATAGCGGCAGGGGCACAACGTATTCCGCCTCGTACACCGGCGATGAGGGATCTGAGACGTCATACTGAAGGAAGCGGGTGTATCGGCTCGTTGTTTTAGAGGAACCACCATCCTGGATTGTTGCCGACTGCAGAAGCACGTACAGCGTCTTACCGTCCGGAGAGGCACTCAACCCTTCGAAGCCCTGGTTGTTGGAGCGGCCAGAGTCGGGTTGTTTGGGTTTTACTTTGAAGTCGGGATCGTAGACTGGTGGAGAATTTGCGCTGAAGCTGACGGTATCATTGCGCCGGGGGACGATGGCGTCTGGTGGTGTGATGGAGTTGAGCAGTTGGCCAGAGGAGGAGAAATGGTGAATGAATGGGCCATACTCGTCCGAGACCCAGAACGATCCATCGGAATTGACCACCAGGCCTTCAGTGTCGCCAGAGACACGGCGGCCGCCTGACCCATAACCTCCAAAGCCGTCACCGGAGTAGTTGGCTGTGGGGACTTGACCAGTGCTCTGGAAGGTGAGATATGGCGGGTCGGCTGCAGCATCAAGACCAGTGAAGGGTGTCCCAGCTGGGTCTGTGAACAGGATTGAATCGAGGTAGTCTAGCTGAATGTTTGGTGGAGAGGGATCTGACACAGTAGCTGAATCATTGGGAGTAAAAGTAAGAGCGAACTTGTGGACGCGAGGCTGGTAGTTTATCGTACCCTCCGTATTCCAGCCGCGGTCCGGAAGAGTCCAAAGAGTGCCAGTGTAGCTGGATCCATTCTTCTTCCAGGATGTTGGGTCAATGGCTGCTGAGCTGCCAAAACCTCCAGTTGTGTCTCCAAATTTGTCGCGTGAATTTGATGCTGTATACCCATATCCAGCGAAAGACTCATAGACAAAGGTTTCTCCATTGATTGTAGTTGTATTCACACCCGAAGAGGCTCTCTGACTAACAGAAGCTGGAATGGCCGAAGCTACCGCTGCAAGGAGCGCAACCTGGAGCGATGCTTTGAAAGCCATCTTGACAAGGATCTCTTGATAGAAGAGACTGAAGTCGAGAGGCCACAGCCTTGGATATCAAGTCCCACGATCTTATACTCTCCATGGTGATTGCTTCTCTGGCTGTTCACACTCTCATTACCAACTATGTTTGATGCAACGTTAAGGAAAAGATCGCCAGGCCAGGGCACATGTTCTTCTCACTCTGCGTGATTGGAGCTTTGGATTCTCACACAATTTCCAGTTAGACGAAATTAGATTATTCCGTGCTTGGGTTTTTAAATTTTGGCGAGGTAACTTAAGTTAGCGCAGAGTACGTCATGAACTAGAGCAAGGAACCTGATTTTAGCGAGCACGACAGAGCACGACAGAGGCGGGAGCTCCCGCTGGTGCGACCCTGGCCGCATTCCAACTAATTACAGATGGGTCATCCAAGACTCACAATGTTTCTGTACCACACAGAAAAACTAACAGGTCGTCATCCCAAAACTAACCCACAGGAGACTGAGATGCGTTCACCACAGTTTAGTTGCTGATTGATGATCTTGTGATAAGCTGTGATCTGATCGTTTAGAACTGGCAATGTCCTAATGTGACCACTCTTCGAGCAAAGCCTAGCTCACTCTGACCAGGCTGTGCATCTACTGGAGAAGACGGTCCTTCTATCTGTCCATCATAACTACCACAGTAAGCTTTGAGACAACTAGGCCTTGGCAGTTGCGCGATCCAAACTGTACTTGTATGACTTCCGGGGTGACTGAACCAAGCATCAACAAAGCCGGGTCCCCCCATATCAGGACGGAAGCAACGAAAGCAGAGGAACTTCAGTTCCTCACATCTAGGGTAGTTCCTGCTTCCTGCCTTGCTACAGCCATGAAGTGGACATCGAATCGAACAGGGCATCCCATCGAGCGCAACTCAACGATATACAATCTTCGACGATCAACACGCTTCGGGACGGTGGCAGGAAGGAAGTTTGGTCCATGCTTTTATTACACGCTTGCGGGAGGTTGCGCCGCTTCGCTTCCTCCCGGATCCTTTGGCTCACAACCTCAAAGCGATCACATAAATCAACGACTCCGTTTTGGGTATCTTCAACGCATTCGAAGAGGTAATTAATTGGCCAACATGTTCTACGCGGATTTCCTTGCCTATGCCAGCTTGAACGTCTCGGTGTGAACCCCTTTGAATCTCAGGGCTTCTCCGTGCATGACACCGTGAACATACGACTCACCTACAAGTTGAGTCGTCTCTCCATCTCCGCTTCTCCTCAAACAAAATGGCACAACTCCCCCATTAAGAATCGCAAGGATATCACTCTCTTGCGCATTTGCGGGTGCGAGACCAAAATACCCGCGCTCGGTAGGGCAGACTACAGCAGGCCGAAACCGCTTAGAGAATTCGATTGCTGTAAAGAGGAAAGAAAACCCACGGCTTGTTGTGCAGGTCGGAAAGCTTCTTCGCAATTTCATCTTGAAAATGGCCTGCAATATAGTCCAGCGCATCATGGACCTCTGATGTACATTTGCCAAATGTGGCAATTTTATCGAATTCACTGCCCTCAATCAGAAGGATGCTGTTATCTGTGGCACAGGTCCGTGCTTGCTGTATGGCCGTACCTGAAGCACAGAAGTTTGGCTCTGAGTGCCACAAGGATATTGTCTTTAGATACGGACTGGACGTCCAATCTGGCACCCATGAGGGCAACCGTTTTCGCTGCGAAGTTCGCGCTCGATAAAGCAGCTTAAAAGGTCTTTTACCGGCCCATAAATTCTGATGCATACTGAACACAGTCAATGAGGAGGCTAAACAGCAGTACAATCATTAGATAGTAGTGACCTTGACTCGTTGGTACAGTCAATGGCTATAAGTTCATACACGCTAGCTCTTGATACTATCTTTCTACTTTGCCATGGTCGACCAAAGTGAGGCCCCGTAGACGAGACGGCCAGTCTGGCATTGGTGCTCTGAGAAATCAGGCTTTTCCGCATGATGAACCGCCTGCCTAAGTCAATCGCTCCCCCTCCATGTTGACGCTTGCTTGAGAGGCGCGAAGCACGCAACGTCGAATAGTTGTAGTATATGGGAGTAGTGATGGGGTATATACACCACAACTTATGGCGTATTATGGCTCTACAGGCAATCCATAACCAAGCCATTCAATCCAGTGCTGCCAGCTAGGTATGTGTCGACCTTTACTCTTTAATAGCGAGGTGTATTTTTTGTCATTAGTCACGTCTGTGGCCATCGTTTCTATAGCACTGTGAGGTAGAGTGAAAAGGTGGACGCCAAATGTCGAAGAGAGAAATGTTGAGATGAGACACCGGTAGGAACGAAGCCAGTCAGCAAGACAGTTCGGCTTAGGACAAAGGTTCGAGAGAAATGTCACCGGTAGATGAGAGAGGAGAGAGTTAGTAATAGAGCAAGAAATTAGCAGGGGAGCGTCGAGGGGATGATAGAGAAGAATTTATCCCTCCAGCGAGGCATTGCAGTCGTATGGTCTCTTGCTGTGGTCGCGCGATGGTCGCGCGATGGTCGCGCGAGGGAAACATCATCCCACCAACCGTGATCACGACCCTTGAACCAGCAGTACATGAAGAAAGCTACATCCCAGTTCAATCCGCATCGTATTCTCAAAAAGGCCATGCACATCGTAAGTGCCGAACATGACATAATCACACCACCAGTCTCATTCAAGACTCACGCCACTCCAAGCAAGACCCATGACAGTTGAAGACAGCTTAAGATAAAATGTTCTCAACGACCGAGCTGCATGCTTCTTCGAGATCTTCTCGCTTTCCTGTTCACCTAGCAACAATATTCTCAGATAGCAGAGAGGAGCATTCCACACTCACGACATGGGATCCGACACTTCAACAAATGGTCCCTCCAGCGCCACGACTCCTCCTAGTCAGCTTTATCACATCCTTCTCGTCACCTTTCATCTCTCCAAAAACCCGACCAACGACGTGGAAAAGCTCCGCATCACAGGTACATATGTGACCCCGAAAGCAGCCAAAGCCGCTGCCCACCAAGTGGTATACGACGGCGGCTATGAAATTGAGATGTTCAATACATACGATGTTGATCATTCCAAGCTTGTGATGGAAATGGCTAAAGCACGAGAAGCGAGCGACGGACTTGTCGTCCATGCAAGCGCGCAAGACGGCACCGAATTCAAAGTTTTCATCCACGTTACGCCGAACAATCTGCAACTAAGCACAGACGAGGAGGATGGCAGAGTCGTGACCGATCTATTCTATGTGGTCCAAACCGAAGTAGACTACAATGGCGACGACATCAAACTCAAGAGCCATAGCATTGAGGGTGTCTTCACAAAGCACCTTGATGCCAGGAAGGCTGCATTCACAACATTATTGGATAAGAAGGATGGAATAACGAAGGAGAGCTTTGCGGCGTGGGACGAGGCGGGAGAGAATGATACTGATTGTGGCTATGGGGAGAATGTATTAGTGCATGCAGTGGGGGAAAACGGTGATAATTTCTTGGTCAGTGTTGTCAAAGGACAGGTGATGGAGAGCGTGAGACTGGCAGAGGCTGCAGTGAAAATCAGATAATGAAATTGGGCAGCCCATAAAGACTTTTCCTAACATATCATACTAATCATAACATGCGCTTTGAACTATTAATCCCTTGCTGAAAGCATTGCATTGTTGGGTCTTGAAGGAGACTGGGGGCCATTGCTACTAAACAGTTCGTCGGCAGAATTCCAGTGATAATTTGAACCTTGAATCGCATCGTCGACGCTGAAGAGCAACCGATATATACTGATGGCCTGTCATAGCCTGCTACGGCCCTAACCGCAGTCGGACAGACGCCTCCGCGAGCTCAGGCTCATTCTCACGCTAGGGTTGTTGAGACAGTAGGATTCAGCAGGACAGCGCAACGATATCGTTGTGAGAATCTTCCCAAAGTCTACGAGAACAGTCTTTGCCGATTCCATTCATAAGGACCCATGGATTCTGTAGAGAGGTCGGGTCTGGATTTCTGGGTGCCAAGTCTCGCTTCCTTCAATACAACAGTAGGAAATGATCAGCAGACCGTGTTTCGACTAAACGTTTTGGCTGAATGGTTCAGCGCATGTCCCCCAATTCGATCCTTATCATCCGAAGAACGGACAGAAGGCGAAGCGTTTGGCTTCGATGGGGGTTATCGTGCATGATCATAAGAGGGCCGCACTGTACAGTGACAATATCAGTAGTACTCCGGAGTGCAACCGACGTTGACCTTATAGCCGGGGCAGTCTTCTCGTCGCCTGACGGAAAACATTTATGATAATTCACCAGCAGCTCTAGAAACTGACTGCACATAGGTATGTTAAAGCGCCAGGACGTAGGTGGGCTCTGGATGAGTCGGTCGTTTTGCTGCAGTGAGCTCGTCTTCAATGATGGCATGCTTGCAGAGAGGACAATCATTGTGCCCTTTACTGAACCAGTGGACTATGCATGTCGAGTGAAAGACGTGCTTACAGGATAGCTGACGGACAGAGTCCTCGTCAGTTAGCCCTTCAAGACATACAGAACTGCGCCGTAGAAGTGAGACCGAATCCATGTACAAATCAGGTTACCTTACCAGTCGAGGAGATCGGGAGACTCGAAAGTGCCAAAGCTGCAATGCCTGAAAGGGTTTTCGACATCTCGAAGCATCATCTTGGGGCATGCATTGTCGAACTTTTGCTTTCGAGATGCTCGGTTCTCTGCTGCCAGATCCTTCATTCGCGAGCTGTGAGAGATCCCGCTCTCAATATCGTCGCCGTCGTCGCAGGAGAGCTGCTGGAAAGTTTGGTATAGGTGACATCTGTCATGCGCTGATGAGCTAGGAAAAACACTCGCGATCTGACATTCTTACAATAGAATGAGACCCATACAAGAGCAGATGATGATTGTAGGTATCAAGTAGATCGTAGGCGATTGGTCGTCATCAGCTCCGTTGTCTGAGCCGGTGGAATTCGTACTATATACTGGCATGTTGCTTGTATGATTAGACGACATCCAGCTACCATGCGTGTACTCTCGTCTCTTGTCCATGATTTACTCCACTCCTCGCGACATGATGGCAGTTTTGGTTAGATGTTTTCCGTGAAGACGCTCACTTACTCGATCTCTGGAGACGAACATAATCCGAGGGTTATCATCAGATGTAAGACTCTTGCCCTTAGATATATCTTCCATAGCAACGGTAATCTTCTTTAGTCAGTAGTATCTTTCACGTGCAAAAGCCGTTGTTCTTTCTGCCATGAGAAATCGGGGTCCAGGGATTCTGGACTCATGAGAGTTAATGGAGAATCACCTGATCGGGTTGTGCGAAGATTCGGAGTTGTCCTGTTGGGAAACATTGTGGTTTAGCAAAGAGTGGTGTGACTTGCACCGCTTGGCCAGCACTCGCACTCTAACTAGCTCATGCAGGTTGTAGGGCTTATGTCGTGTGAACGTGGTCGCTGACCAGGGAAGATTATTAAATTTAACACGGAGATGGAATACGATTCAAGTTGTCACGGCAGCGCCGCGCGTTCCGATTAGTTCCAATTCCCACTCCTGGGTTAACTTATTATTATTTTACAGTAGTTAACTTGTTAGTCATAATGTCGCTGGTATAATTTTTTAGCGCTTCTTCAAATCCGCGACCTTGATCTCGAACTTATCAATACATGAAATCAAGACTAGAGCTTCCTGCAGCAATGGAATCAAATGATGTGGACAGAAGATCGGAGGACATCTGACTGAGACTAAGAATCGGGATCATTACATATGACATTACCGCAATATCGCTGCATTGAATTGAGATAACAGCCCCCAAATCCGAAGCGCCTATTTAACTTCCACCGACTTCACCCCGTTCTCAACTTTGACAGTCTTGTCCACTTTCTTGTCCTCCTCAACCTTGGGAACGGTCAGTCTCAGGATGCCAGCTTCAAGTTTGGCGACACTCTTGTCATGGTCAACATCCACACCAAAGCCCAACGCCCGACCATAATGTCCGATTCGGCGCTCACTCATTGTCAAGAACACTTTCTGCTCCGTCTTTGGTGCCGCTACTTTCACTCCCTTCTTCCCCTCCCCGGCGGCCAGTTCTTCCTTTGCCGGCTCGCCATTTCGTGTCTTCTCAACTTCGTCCTCGGAGGTTGGCTTCCTGTTCACGAATGCCTTGACCAAGAGTGTTCTTGAACCGATCCACCTGATAGTGAGGTGCTCGTTATTCTCTAGGCCCGGAATCTCGATATCGAAGTAGTAGTTGGTTCTGGATTCTCGACAGTCGACACGCGGAGAGATCATGGTATTGCCTGTGGCAGAAACCACCATGTCATGTCCGAAATCACTGAGTGCATGCGAGATGGAGTGTCGAGCATGTTCGAAAGGGTAGTGGTGTTCGGGGAAATGCCTTGGCACCCAGGTGGTGGGCCAAGGGTCCGGCGCGTATATTTCACCTGGATAGTAGATAGGCCAAGTAGCCATTGTCGCATCAATGATGGTGAAAGTGCTGTCTAGAGGACTCTTTGAGGTACAATGCGGTCAATGTAACTCTCGATGCCAATGAGAGCGTGCACCTTGTGGTTGCGATATGCGGAACAAGTTTATGGGGTGATATCAGCTGAAGAGGGAAGAAAGCCCTTCATATGCACAAGCATCTTGCGGTACTCACCTGCGGCCAGCTGCTAGGTCAGCAAGCATCAGTGGCACCACGAAACATCTCTCGAACGACGTCAGTCCACGCCCCTGCTACAAGCAGGGCACGTGATTTTAAGTGGAATGACTTTTAAACTGCTCTTCTGCCAAATGCAGAGGGATCGAGCGCTCAGTGGGCATCAATATACGACGGAAGAACCTTGCAGTTGGTCTAGACTTCAAGGTCGTTGCGGTGACCGCCTCGTGTAGGTCTCCGAGAATGAGTTTCGAGGAAGGTGGTGCTTGGTGTTGGACGTTGAAACTGCCCTCTTTCAGTAGTACCAAGTCATTGTTTTCACCGAAACCCGCTTGCGTCCTATACATTCTGTACGAGGCAGCTCGAGATCGCGAATATATGAAGACTCATTGTCACAGCGGAGATGCGCTAGCCCCTTCTGCGTCGCAAGGTATAAGAGAGGCGAGTTGGAGCCAAGTGATGGGCTCGGAGTGCTCAGGAGGGAGTTGGTCTGTGGCGGAAAGAGGAAGTCTTAGCGGGGAATGCAGCACTCCGAAGGGGAAATCAAGGAGCGGGACAGGCAAGCCAGACAAAAAAGTTCAAGCATCAGATTCAAGTCCAAGGATACATTCAAGTTCAAGCCCAGCAGCTGGGATGATTTTCAGTACATAGAAGTTCAATTCAGATGGGGGATCCCAGTTTATCCCCTACAGAAGTTTCTATTTCAGTTATCCCTCCCTTATTTTCTCTCAGTGACACTCCCCTGAGTGTTTTTAAGTTCGTTGATTATTTGGTGGGTTTCCTGTGCTAGTATTATCACTGCGACCAGATCCCCTCTCGAGCCTCGCTTGCATCCACTCAGCTGTATACCCCATTGACCGCCATCATATCATGGCTGGTCCTCGCCTGACAGAGCATTGGATGAATCAATGCTAAAGGACGAAGAGATGGTAGAGTTTGCTGTGGGGCTCTAATGTAAAATTCTGAGCCGTCAGCCCCAGAGCCTTAAATATTGAGCTAGCGATAGCTGAGGCTACATAGCCCGCCGCTTATTTAGTGCGCTCAAGTGTATTTCTTTCTTGCTCTCCCATCGTATGTTCTCTTGATACACTTTCCATTAGCAACAATAACAATTTGAGTCCCCATTCAACGTTTCCCTAGCTCCAGTTCCTTGTGCATGAACAGTTCTCGAGGTCATAATGATTACAGTCAGAGGTATAGCTGCCATCTGCGTCTCGGAAGTTGATCACGCTGTCCGTCATGTCCATTGTCAGGGAGCTTGAGCGCCGAACAGACCACCGCTTCTGACGCTCCGCGGTCCGTTGCTCAGTCGGCCAATGGATATTAACATCCTCGTCAGCGTGCCTCTCCTGTTCCGTGACCTCTTTTTCAAGCTCCACCGGACCAGTGCCTCTTCTCTTCAAGGAGAGTGGCTCTGGGTTCTGAGATCTTGCTGACTCAGAAACGTCTGGGGTTGAGTTTTTTTTGGGCTTGTCAGACAAGGCTCCTGTCAGAGTGTTATTGTCTGGTTTGCGGTGCAGAGATATAGACATACTGCGTTCGTTGTATTCGATCACCTCGTTCGCCATTGTCTCCAGGTATGTCTCCATGAACGATATGACTTTGCGTTTGTTTCGTTTGTTTCGTTTGTTTGCTGTTTGCGATGACTTTGGGCAGTTATCGGTTCAGCGACAGTAGTCTCAACTTTTATGAATTGACTAGGGCCCTGGTTCTGATTCGACGTGAACGCAAAAGTCTCAGGGTGGTATGAGCCAAACTAAGCACGTACCATCAGACCACATGCCTGCCACGTGACAAGGTATCATGCCACGGGTACACTTACGATATGTATGCACCTGATCCTGAGATCCAACTCTACAACAAATATATGATGTGCAAGCTCGTCTCGTAGAGCAGTTCATTCACTTCACCGGCACAGGATCAACATTTTACCCACAATTCAGTTAACACCAAACACGTTGAAATATGCTTGCCTCTTACGGTCTGCTCCTACCCACGCATTTACCACCGCTAGTCGAAGTTCCAATGAGCTACAGCGGTCCCTTCACCGACGAAATGCATGGAGAGGGCGTTCATGACGCTATTTCACCAGTCACAATGGTCCCTTCACCCACGATAAAGCAGCATGCTATCTCAGAACATGGATCGACCAGTTCGCACCATCGCCAGCAGCACATGCATCTTGACCTCTCCAAGAGACTGCATTTCTTGGATTTTGGTGGTTTCAATTCTGCCAAAGCAGCTCATGTGACACACCCTCACCATTTTTCGTATCCTACTTGGCCTCACTTCCTTGCACACAGCTCGCCGTTCCACATGACACAGCTTACTTCCTGGGCACCGCCGGCAGATGTCAGGCAAACCCCGGACTGCTATCTCATCGAGATCGAGGTGCCAGGCCTTTCCAAGGGAGACGAGGAAAAGATATTGGTTCAATGGATGAGCCCAAGAACAGTCATTGTCAGCGCAGAGATCAGGAGATCAGCATTACCATCGCTTGTCAAGATTCCACCAGCTGATTCCAAGGCCAGCGACGACATTGTCGATGTTTCCAAGAGCGACGTGGAAGATGGCGGACGGCTGCAGCGGACTGAAAAGCATAGCAGCGAGACGGTTACCGAGACTAAGGAGACTGAGACGACTGATCAGTCTCAAGATGCCATATTCTTGGCTCGTGAACGCCATGCTGGATACTGGCGCAGGAGCTTCACCTTGCCAGAAGATACTGATTTTAGTCTGGACCCGAATGTCAGCGGGAGCGGATCTTGTCCAGGATACGCTCTAGAGGCTGGCGTTCTTTCTATTGAGATCCCGAGGAAGAAGGCGGACAAGAAGTGAACGGGAGACAATCTAGGACGTCACCTTTGAGCGCATGATGATGGGCAGGCGGAGAAGAAAGACCAACGTTAAGTTCAATCAAAAAAACGTGGCGGTATCAAACAAGTTGTAATTACTTTCGTTGGAGTCTCTTGGGTAATTTAATTGCTACCTATCCAAATATAAGTGGTGGTTGAATCTCGAAAAAGTGTCCTATTCTAGTTGCCGCTCTAAGGGTTCCCGAACTGTCTGTGTGAGCCCTAATAACTCCAACTTAGTCCGCTAAAGCCGCCTTGAGTCGTTGAGACTCTTGAGAACATGGTGAGTTAGTAGGAGATATACCAATGCGGGGTGAAGACCCCCAGACAAGGATTGGTGAGGATCATTGGAGTCCAGGGTGAGATATGGGAAGAAAGCCTAAACGCATGCGATCTTGGTTAATGATATTAGAAAGAGCAAAAAGGCGGCCAATCTGATGCGCATTGTTCAGTCCTTGTTGCTGATAGCAGCTTATTAATAAGTATTCGCAGCGGAGATTACTGGTTGTTTCAAGAATAGGCTCTGTTGAGCCATATTCCAACAAATGAGATGCAGGGCAAGTACCAACAAGACACAGCTCAGACGTAGTCTTCCTACACATTGGACCTCGTCGTGAAGAACAATGAAAACGACAGCCGCTAGCTATACTGCTAGGATTAACCTCCCCAGAACGCCCAGCAAGAATTCTCCAAGACAACTCCTGGAATGCCAGCAACCTAGATCTTGCTCAGCGCCAGCTCCTCATCCTCTGACAATGCCTCATCCACTCCAAATCCTAACGAAGCCTTTTCATCCCTCTCCACCCATTCATGCTGAGCGATACTCTCTGGCTCCGGCCACCATTGCATCGACGGCCTTCGTTCCTTTGCATGTTTCTTCTCTTTGATTTTATCGTCGCCTGTAGATAAGTGATGCTCGTGGCACCCGCAGTGAGGCCCTTCACTGGACACTGCCATGGAGTCTGCATCCAGACGACTGGTGTGTCCTCTGCGGTGATGCGTGTGGTGATTCCAAGTATGCTGGCATCCAGGCATGTGGACAGGGATCCAAGTTTGCATCCGCTCCTCATCGATTGATTGGGAGCGAGACCGGGGTGTTGAAAACGGTGGCGCTTGCGTAATGGCTTCTGGATGCCCGTTTTCTGGATGCCGTCCTTTACCCTGGACCAATTTCGCCTCTTTGCGCTCGGCGTTTTCGTCAGGTACCTTGGTGGGGAGCTCAACATGCTCATCGAGGGCCGGCGGAAGAGGAGTGATATTCGCATTATACCACTTGTCGCGGACTTCTTCTGCTTGTTCCATTCCAGAGTGCATATGGAATGCTTCTGCTGGACAGGAATCTTTGGTGTGCTGCGGCATGGTCGTGGTGCCCTGGTGACTATTAGCATTGGAGGCATCAACCCGACACCCTCAAGGCTTGACATACCATTTTTTGGAATGAATCGGTAATTTAGAAGTGTCAATTACTTATTCGAGTTCAACTGTTTGAATTGTATGGTACTGAATCTGGAATAAATCAAAGAACCTACGACTCAGATATATCTACAACATTCCATAACGGTGCAGGCGCTCCAATACTCGGCATTTCCCTTGCTGCAAAGCCATGACCATGATTTGGTTTGAGATATCGGGAATGAGGTATTTCATTTGCTAAGTCACATATCACGAGATATCAATCAAGATGCGCATCGTATATTGGTGCATTTGTCTCGTGAGTCCAGACAAGATCATACCACTGCCTGTCATGCCACAAAGTAAGTTCAAAAGACGATCAAACACTCAATAACCACGAATCATTGAGTCTAGTATCAAGTCTTTACAATGTGTTTCCGATACGAAGCCTCCCTTTGTTCACATCCTCGCCGCTGGATTGCCCAGTACTGTGATGGATGACTCCAAGGATTCGAACTCGAAATGATTCATAATACACCATATACAGAATATACATATTTCTACCTCTGTGCGATGCATGCCTCACTCACCTCACAGCCAACCAAGTCATAAACCGTGCTAAGCACCGAACAGAATTCCTACATTAAGCAAGCCGACTATCATCAGTTCTCGACAATGCTTCGAAGCACGAGGTTGCTACAGACATCATTGCAGACCTCAACAAAGCAAATCCACCGTGGACTCAGGATGACAGTAAGCCAGAATAAGTTGTCGCAGAAAGCATTGGACAACGAGGTTGTCAATCAGGGAAGGTATATTCACATCACGCTCGCGATAGAACAATCGAACACCCCCAGAGAACATGCTGATCGTGAATAGTACGCACGACTCCTTCAAAACCCGCGAACAAGCGCTTGAAAACGCATACTTCCGTCAAAAAGAACTTGAGAAGTACATCCTTCCAAACCCCTGGATTGATTGCGACTAACCGTGAGTAGTCTGAAGCACCTACAAAATAAGTTGCGGGCTCAAAGGGAACATCTAGAGGAGGTCAACAAACACATTGAGGAGATGGTAGGCGATAGGAAGAAGATGGACGAGGAAGGTTTTTGGGAGAGAGAGGCTGCAGCAGCGAATTGGGGGAGTCATCCTGTAAAATGAATGCATGGTGCTGATTACCTCGATTTTCTTGATATTGCCCTTTGGTGGACTTCCTTAACTTTGATTTCATTAGTTGTCAGTGCTTGGGCTAAGCCAACCGTGACGTCTTTCCAAACAAACCCCCATTTCCAGAAGCTCAAACGAGCGCTTGATCTACTATACAACACTTCCGCCTGCAATAGGCAAGTCTCGGCACGTTGACCAGGATGATACTTCGGTTTTCATCCTGCCACCTTGCAACCTCGCATCCGTCCTAGATAAATATAGGCGAGGGACAATACTGCGGTGGAGGACCCAACTCTACATGAGATCCACAGGTGCTGGAATCAGAGACAGATCCTTTCTCTGAAGGTGGACTAGCCATCCCTTGCTTCGAAGATGCTGAACTGCACCGTTCATCTTTCGGGGGTATGTTTGGGTTGGCTATATCCTCGCTCATGAACAGTGGCAAATTCAACATATTGTCCTGGACCCAATACTGCATCCTCACTGAGCTGGTCCATCTTATCCTTGTCCACCGGGCGATGTCCTCAATGGTGAAGCTCAGGATGATGATTGTTAGGCCGATAATAAAGAAAACTATGATGGCAACAAGCATGAAGGATTGATACGCTGTCGACCTTACCATGTAATTCTTACAGAGCCAAATATCTTGCTTCAGTTGAGGAGGTAGTAGATAACTGGTGTCTGCTGCAACTTGACCGGTGCCTCCGTCTGCGATGCTCTTTTGGAAGTGAGCCATCGCAACAGAGTGCCAGTAGTCAACTTCAAGCTGCCATTGGTTGTCTGGCAGATGTAGTGAAAGGGACGTCCTCGAGCTTTGAGAACTGCTCGAAGCCAACAAAGACTGATCACCAAGAAAGACAAGTACTTCGGCCATACTTGAGAAGCTCATGGCAGCAAGAATTCGGTTAAAGGTGGCAACCTGGTATTGCGTGAGGTTTGAGCTAAAGGAATCCAAGTTCTGTACATCGTTCGAGCTTGCCAAAGGCGTACAGATTGCGCGTGCAGGATTGCAGAAGCGATGCTGTTCCGTACAGGCAAGCGTACTGATTGGCAAGTCTCGGGCGTACTGGTTATCAATGTATGGATATAGGGTGTTGTTGATTTCATGGTGGCGATGCGCAGAGAACCACGGATCATCGACTGGCTCAAGATAATTTCCTGTATAGCTCAGAAACATCAACACCAGATCCGCAGCATCTTGTTCTAGTTCAGTGATTGGCACAAAATCTCCAAATCTTGGGCCACCAGGAGTGTAAGCAACTGAAGCGTAGAGCTGGTAGGAAGAGGTAGCTCTAGCACTGTAATTTGTATAGTAAGCTGCATAGTCAGAGTAAGCATAGGTATAATTGGTTGAGAAGACGATGCTGGGGCCGTAGTATTCGTAGGCAACGTAATGCTCAGGTTGCGTGCTTGGGCTTTCCACATAACCATTCCAGCCTCTCAGATGGTCGGTGTCGTTAAGAGGCGCACATGTTGTGACTCTGCGGTAAGTCAATCTGTCTTTCGAGGGCGCGTTGATGCCAAGATGTTGATATGAATCTAGTTCTCCGGTGTCCAAAACGATGGTTGGCGAATCTTTATGGCATAGACTACCAAAGGGGCATGTTGATCGTTGACTTGTCGACCACTCAAGCTTTGGTTGGGTCAGAGTCCTGCAATCCGTAGACACAAGGCTAGTATCCGAACTAGATCCTGAAGTTTGATTTTGCGAAGATGGGTTGAAATAACAATCCTTGGCATATTGAAGACTGGCCTCCACGTCAAGTTTCCTCTTGTTGCTTTCCTGCCATGACAGCGTCATGTTCTCCTCGCTTGATGGATTGAGACCCACCATATATGTAATCTGGTAATATGTCGAGTTGAAGAGTCCGCAATATGGGCTTCTTGAGAGAACCACCGGGCCTGCGCCAATAAGTCGATTAGAAAAGATACCTCCGATGACGAATAAAGCCGCATGGAGAATAGCTATAAAGCCGATCAAAATCGCCCGACAATACGTATTGCCATTGCGGCGTGATGTCCATGCATAGGTCCACATTAGTTGGGTGGTGGTGAGGTCAGTAGTGGCATTCCTCAGGATAATTTGCTCCTCATGGTGAATCATACGGCGCTTCCCTGTCCGTGGAAAAGCCTGCCATTGATGAAGTACAAATCGAACAATGGTCCAGAGCTGGCCTCCTGAAAGCGCAAAGAAGAGGGCAAGCGCATTGGTGAAGAGTGTCGCTGGGGCCGGTGCCAGGGTCAAAGTCCATCCACTAATAGAAGTACGACCATGGTTCATCCAAACCCCTTCGAAGATGTACGCTGCCGGATCGAGAGCTTGTGGCATGGCGTATAAGGTCCGGCAAGCCTCTCTGGTATCATATGTATTCCATGGGTTAACGCTGTGCGAGAGTAGAAAGAAACACCTATGAACAACAGCTCTTCACCAAAAAAACTTGAGACGTTCAAATGGGAGTGGAAGAGAGCAAAATTAGAGTCAAATGAAGACACATCACTTGGATGGCTTGCACCCAGCCACGGTCCATATTCATCAGATATGGCGTAAAACAATGCGACCAAGACCTGACCCGGGGCCTGGAGGACTTACCCATGGGACGATATGTCTCAAGGACTATTCGTAGTTTCAAAGTGAATGCGTGCAGCAGCAGTGATACCGTAGTTGTCGAACACAGCAGAGTTCCAGGAGACCGCAAGGCCGCATTGCCAAGCCAACATTTAGCGCGCGCCAATGTTTCGCGTTTCACGATAGACACTACCGCCTTAAGTTGGTTCGCGATATACCTTGAAAATCATGCGGTCGGTTTGGAGGCCGGCGGCAGAATCACGGGATGCATGTCGAAGAACCAGCAGAAGAGTCCAAGTTTACGCTTGATGTGATGAGGAATAAGTGTGTGATGACCATCGACGACCATCGACGACCATACCAGGCTATGCCGCTCGCAAAGCCCTGTGGTTTCGATTATTAGCAGACACACAAGCGAAGCTGTGGATTCGAGCGGCTGCACTAGTTCGGACCAAGAGCGGACCATCCGGCAAGGCTTGGCATGATGACTGCATCGGGCCAAGATCACCTGACTTCAAGCTTTCTTCGACCGGTAAAATCTTGATTAACCTATCCCGCTGTCGGATATACGAGGCCATTCCTTGAGCATGATATTTGTCAGGGGAAATTGGCCGATAATCGGAGGCTTGACTAGTCTCGACGCCAAGAGCAGAGTTTTCTCACCTATATATAGCTGCTCCTCCTTCGATAGCCTGCAATCCTCATACGAGTTCTTCCATTTGGCGCTGGCCGCCCTAGGCCACTTTTCGTTTGACAATATTTTCCAAGATTTTGATGACTGCTTCGATGACGCTGCAGGGGCTAGTTACCTAGGCCCACCATGTGCCCAAGCACATCCACCAACCATCACATCGAAGGCCTTTCTTTCCACTGGCACCTCTCCAGATGGGATTGTTAAAATCGCTGGGGGGCTGCTATTTGGGCTGCATTACGCTAACTCTGACAGCTTCTGCAACTGCCATTCCTCGTTACTGTGCTTCTGGTAGTCAGGTGATTCCCCCGCTAACTTCAACGAACGTGCTTCAAGCTCCACTCAAGCGCTTAGGCCCTGGTTGCGTGCTTCTCTGTCAGTTAGATCTAGTTCCTACTGCCTACGACTTTCTCGCATAACTTGACCGCAACTACTAACAATCAATCATGACTAATGAGTATCCTCATTTATTACCGGTATCGCCTCCTAGTCCAGGCGGGTTAGCTCTCGTAAAATGGATCTCCAGTTCTACCCCAGCTTCGTCTCCACTATACGCGTATCTACGCTCATGCCCAATCCCCATTACTGCTGCTCCACAGGCGACAGCAGTAGTTTTGCACAGGGACTTCTAACTGTCAGGCGCCTCTGTCTACTGTATCCAGCCAAGTCAGAGCCACTCCTGTTACCGCAAGTCATCTCTTCTAACTCTCCGCCTACAGAGATCCACACACGTGGGAACAGCTCCAACCGCGGGCATGCCGAAATCACCACCCCATTCCCTGCTAGGAAGTAGTGGCTAAAAGTGGACCCCTCCAGAACCATTCTACCGGAAGATTAAGGCAGTCGAAAATCCCCACCCTGAATCCCCTCTGCCGACTCTCGCCAAGTTACAACACAGAGTGTGAGAAATGAGAAAATTCTTCCAGCATGTTGTTGACTTTAACATACAATTATGATAGCAACTATGGAGGTGAAGATTGGTGCGATGCAACTGTTCTAGAAGCCATCCTCGCCGTCTAACTTTAGACAATCATATCCGCCACGCGAACAAGATACCGGTCCTCTCGATGTCTCATATCATGTCATGCCACATTGAGCCAGATGACAAGGTAGCACAAGATCAAAATGTTGTATGCAAATTTAATGTTAAGATTTGTTGCTGCTCTGTCAACACATTCAGCGACGATTTGACGGATTAGCGGGCGTTCAAGAGCGAGCTGAGGCAAGACAAGTCACACACACTCTTCTGTCTCATTCCCGACCTTTCGTGTACAAACGTCCAAGTTGAAATTGGATGGGAGAAAGGGGATGGGGGCGGTTGTTCGGCCTGCTTTTCTTCAAGAGCGATAGTACGCACGGGATGACGTGAGTAAAACATCTCAAACTGTTGCAAAATGAAATACCGGGTATGTTCAGTAGTTTCCCCGTCACCCCATGTTTGAAAAATGATAAGTTCAATTCAACCCTCGATCCCGAGAATCCCCAACCTTGGCACAAAGCGGATTTTTAATGAAACAGGAAATAAACTTTAGTATACACCTCCCCTCTCCCGTTCATGTATCCATCCGTAATCCATTGCCCATCGATTAACCAATCACAGCCCACAAACAAGCGACATGCTCAAACTCAAACTAGCAGAGCCCCCCACCCCACAACACACACACAGACACACACAGAGAGAGAGAGAAAGGAGAGAAATATATACACGCGCGTAACATGCGTCCGACCAAAAAGTTACGACGGGGATGGGACAGAGAGATAGGATCCACTTTTGTAAATCATAAGAGACGATCCGGTATAGAAAGGGAAAAAATCCCCAAAACCCCCCCTCCCCCCACCAGTCGAACAATATTGAAGTTTCAAAGATTTTATCAACTGCCCTGCTTATAAAACTTTACCTGGTGAAATAACCCATTTAAGACAAAAACTTCCGTCGCTGCCGCGCGACTGTCTGCCTTGGCAGTCTGCCTAGCGAGTTGGGTGGGAGGGGCAGGGGGACCAGGGGAAAAGGAGCCGGAGAGAGAGAGAGAAGGGGAGAATACAGGTACTGTGCCAGATACATGGGAGAATCGGAATCGGATTATAATGGAGAAAGAAAGAAAGCGACCATGATGAAAATCATTTTTAACAGGTCAAATCTTTTTTTATATAACACCATCACCAACAATGAAAAGCCATACACTGCACTCGTGGAAATTCCAGAGATGAGAGAAAAAAATATTGAAAAAATAATTCAAAGCGCTCCCTTCCTGCCCCCTTGCTTCTTTCTAGACGGGAAAGGGGGTGGCAAGATTTTGTATGGTATGGGGAAGAAAGAGAAAAACTGGGAGTTTATTCCTACCCACACTCACAGCATTCATCTCAATAGAGTAGATTTGCAATGCGTGTGCGTCGTCACCGTCACGATTGAGCAAAATAACCACGTGCATGTATTACCTTCCTCCCTCCCGTGTTCCTGCGAGCGAGCCGACGGCGGCAGGCACCTCACTCCCTCTTCCCCCGGGCTAGATATGGGGGTTTTCGGGCGTTTAGCAAGGTGAAGAAGTTACGAGAGAAAAAATAACACAATCATGTTTCATTTCAATTGTCCCTGTAAATGCCGAACGAGACGAAGACGTTCTGTTTTCATATTTCTCTCTCCCCCTCTCTCTCATCTCCCGTTTCTCTCGGTCTTTGGCCCTCGCCCCTTCGCTCTCACGCGCTCTCCGCTCGCGCGAGGTGGTGTGTTTGTGTGTGTGGGGCATGGGGGCATGGGGGCATGGAGCAATCTTCATTCGGGTCATTTCTTGCTTTCCATTTTCGCTTGTGTTTTCGGCTCGGTCCTTCTTGGCGTTCCATACTTCCTGCCTCTTGTCTCCCGTTTTGTCCACCCCTTCGCCCAAAATTGACCAGTCTGCCGTTCCCGAGTACCCCCTTTCGCCATTCCATTTCCCAAAAAGTTTCGATGAACGAGGCGACAAAACATGACAGGGCTTTCCTGGTTCTCCTTAGCTTGGTCCAAATATCGAATGATTCCCTCTCAAGTGTTGCGGTGGTAGTGACAAAGATGCCAGAAAGAAACAAAAACCCGTGGGCTGTTGCGCTTGAGGATGTCGTAAAAAGGGAAATGAACAAGACAAATAGTCTAACCCTGTGGTCAATGTTTTGAACATAAAGTTTGTGTATCCTAGGATATAGTGCTAAAATAATGCCAATGCTTGTAGTGATGCTGAGTTTGCGTACTTTGAATGAGAGATCAATCTCGTTTGATGGGTTGTTGGAGGCTGCTTGTTGGTTCTAGTAGGCTGTGGCCCTCCTTACTTTATGTCTTAGTAATGAGTCGGCTGATGTCGTCGTCGGATCGAGGTCGATGATGCCATCGGGACGAGGCTCGTATTGCATTCGTCTCTGCGTCTTTCTGGTGGCGACAGTTGTCGACGTTGTGTCTGATTATGTTTGTCAGAGGGTTCAAGGCAGTGGCGTAATGGTTGCTTACCTTGTGAGAGAGTCTGAGCGTAGAAAGGTCTTGTGGCAATGCTCACAGGAAACACTATCCTTCTGGTGGAACTGGCAGCAGCCATTATCAGCAATGGAAGATGAAGGAGACGGTGGAAATACTCACACTCCTCACATGTCGATTCACATCCGCCTTGCGGCCATAAAACTTTTTGCAGCCAGGGAAGTGGCACGGCACGCATCGCTTGCCAACGCCATGGGTCCGGTTGTGATCCTTGAGATTGCTTTTCCTGTCAAATTTCATGTCACAAAAGTCGCAGGAGAAAGTGCGACTCGGCTGTGTGGGCTGGCGGCGCTTCTTTGCTTTTACCTCCAGTTCAGGGTGCGGCTGACCCAATACCAAGTTTGGTCTTGCGGGCTCAGACTCATGGTCAATGCGTAGCAGCCACGGTACCGACGGCAGTCCACTTTCGCTGAACTGGCAGTTCAGGCCAAGCAGGCCAGACTGGGCTGGAAGAGAATGTAGCGTCATCGGGACTGACAGGGGAGTCGAGTCTAGAGACATTTCTTGCATGGGCGATGGTGAAGTTATTGACGAGTTCCTGGTCTCGCTGGGCAAGGTATCAGGAGACTGTACCTAATCTCGGTCAGCATGATTGGCAACGAAAGGCACACGGACGCGTGGAGGCTACTTACCGCGTCGAAATTATATGGCACCGAATGCATTGGTGGCTTTGAGTCTTCTGAAATAGAGACATATCCTGGTGGCCTCGGGGTAACTGACATCCTTGGGTCGGCAAAAGTGTCCTGGATTTGCTGATAGTGGCTCTCATGATAGTAGGGAGAGAGAGGAGTGCGATTCTGTGGCCAGGCAGACGAGGCAGGCGGTGTTGTGAACATTCCTCGAGGCCATGACATCGATTTGGGTCGCGAGTGGTGTGGGTGCAGCATAGGCTGGTAAGGTGATTGGGGTTGCGGTATAGGACATGTGTGGGGATAGCCAGTGGCATAATGTGAGTGGTATGATGCTGAGTCACTTAAAGACTGACTGTTCTGTTTGGACACATACTGTGATGGATATGGACGGTCGTCTGATGATTGCTGCCAATTTGACCAAGCATTGGATTCTACGTACATGGGAAATGAGGGCTGAGAGTATTCCATTCTTGCTGAGGGTGGAACAGAAGATGGGCGACTGGCTAGAAAATAAAAGGTACAGAATGAGGAGTAAGCGTTTCGCTCTTATCCAGGACTTCGGTATAGTGCGAAAGTGACTTTAGCGGCCGGATTTGGAGGCTGGATTTTGCTCCGCTTGAGGCCGAGTTTCGCGATGGAAGGGCTTGTTCTCAGGCTGGGGCAAGTGTACCGGTCTTCTGGGTCATACCATGTTGTCAAGGTCGACAAAAAAAGGTGACGAGACCTCTTCAGGAAGGCCACAAGATTGAAAGTCCTTACTGAGCGAAAGTACAGCGTGAACCTCATGCATGGACCATGGGGGGGTGGGGGGTGGCGTACGGGCAGAGCTTTGCCGATCCATGGTGATGTATCCAGCTTACGCTAATGTGCCGATTGAGAGAGTAATGAAACAGAAGCAACACCAGCCATAACAGGGTAGGCTCATTTTGTCAGCCAATGGAAGTTCCGTGATATCTCGCCAACGGGAGACGCTCGAAGGTTGAATGGGGCCGTATTCAATCGCCTTACGGTAACATACGGTCTAATTCACCCAGAGAGGCTAAGCCCAGGCAGCTCGGGATGGTCCACACAGTTTAGGGCAGGGACAGATAATTAACAGTGGTCACTGTATTAGCGGGATGGTAAGAAACCTTGTCTCCGCGCGGGCACTACTGCCGATGAAGGACTATATCTCATTCGCAAGCGCGTGCCGGTAGTAGGGTCACGATTGACTGTCTAGTGGTGCTGCTGTCCTGCAGCCATTGCGGTCAAGTGGTCAACTTTGGCCGAAAGGGTCTGCACAAGAGCAATGAGATCCGCGGTCTGCGTGGCAAGCAAGGCAGACTCCGCAGGCGCTGAAGTGGAATGCGTGACTGAGCGCACAGGTGTCTTGTTAAGCGCCGAACCCTGGGGAGGGAGGTCGTGGTCCGGGTCGACAGTCAGATAGTCTGAATCGAGGAGTCTGCCTGGTGTATGTGGGGGGGTTCTTGCGAGTGGAGAAGGCACACGGCGGGAGATCAACGACTGGAGTTGCTCAAAGACCCAGATAAAGGCAACAAATGGGGCATGGGTTGTCTTTAGGACTATGATCCTGATACGTCGGATTTGTTCGGATGGTAAGAAGAGCCGAAGTGGTCGCAGCAAGAAGAGTGGAATTAGATTGAAAGGTGGCATAAAGTAGGTCAGTCTCCGGGATGTGCTTGATTCCAGGACATAAATTGAGTACTACAGAGCGTTAGTGCCAGCTGGCATGCATACCTATGTTGTTAGTTCACACACCTGGAAGAGATATTCCTCTCTGGCATGTGCCATGACCTGTGTGTATACATTTAGTGAGCCAGTGAACATTGAGTTTGAAACAGGCTAGCAAGCATATGCGCCAAATAAGGGTGGCCGCGCTAATGCGGCCACTTGGCCCCGTACAGGGATTTCTCCGTACCTCAGTCAGACTGTTTGATACAAGCGACACGAGGGATGTCAAGAGCAGTACATTTGTCAAGCAGACAAAGATCAGCCTGCGCGGTGTGTTAGTGACGGGGAGCGCAGGGATGGGTGATAGGGAGGGACGGGTGCAGCTGATCGTCGGCCAATTGAGGAAATTGTTGTAAGCGCCGGCGCTAGGCCTCAAAACGGTCTCATAGTGGGGCCAGATGATTGGCCACTTGGAAACGTTGAAGCGAGAAATTGAACTCACATTAGAGGATACCCGAAGAGTGGAGAGATCTGGCGGCAGGAAATTGAGTTAGCCTGGCGACACCATCCGACACGGAAGTTTTGCCCCGCGTAGCCGCGATGCACGTACGGTGACTGCAACATCAAAGCCTAAATAACTGGAGCCGAAAAAGACCTTGACGAGGATCAACGACATCTCACTCAAGGTCAAGCGGTCTCTGGCCAGCATTGAGAAGGTCGTCAGGAAGCCTGGATGAGACGGTTAGGGCGGTGGGTGCGCGAAGCCAAAAGGGGCGTTTGTACGGCGAACTCACCAAGGTAGAGAACAACAATGACAGGCAAAAACTTGCAGAATGTCTTGGTCTGGTCATTGTGTCAGCTTGCAGGTACTGTACAGCCAGCTGGGTTGTCGATGTTACCATCTCTTTGAGGACGGGGATCTGCAACCAGTTAGCTGCATTTAACCAGACGGTGGAGGGTGTGCTGACAAGTGAGCCGAAGTATGGGTTCAAGGAGAAGATGGAGAAGATTCTGTAAAGATCAGCGACTTGGACCTAAGAATCATTGGTGGCAGCTAACCTTGGGACCAAAAATAGGGCCACGAGAGAGAGGATGTCGAAGGAAACATTGATCAGATAGTCACTGTGCTTAACCAAACCGATGACTCCTGGGAGAGGGGCGGTGGGGGGGTGCGGTGTCAGTCATTGCCCAAACTCAATCTTTGTTTGTAGGGGGGACATGTGGTTGGCTGTGTCAAGGAAATTACAGCTCCTTACGGGTGGCGAAGAAGGCGGCACCAACCAGAATGATGCAAAGATCCCACAAGGACCAGAAATCGGTTTGGTAGAACATGAGACCGGCGTCCAAGATCTCGCCAAGTTCATCGTAGCCAAAAGCCAAGATCCATATGTAGAGTAGAACTTCGAGCGCGCTGATTTTGTGTGGCTTACGATTGACGAGAACAGAGTAGTAGAGGATGAGGAAGGTGACGAAGAAGGCGATTTGAAAGGCCTTTTGGTACTTGGGAACTCGCAATCGGGTAAAGGGGTCGGCGAGGTGGGTGTTGAAGAACCGTGCCTTCTTGACAGCGTGGACGCTCAGGCTTTCCCAAAAGATGACACGTCCGTGCCAGATGTCGTGGACGATGGTCTGGACGGGTCTCTGAGATAGGAATATCTTTGCATCAGCAATTGCAGCAATCTCGAGCGCATTCATGCCTGCGAGCGATTGGGCAAAGCTGCCGAAGGCAACGGGCGTGCCTGGTTCTCGGCCGTCGTCTGCGAGATCAATGGAGGCACGTTTGGGAGCGTCCAGATGAGTGTATTTGGTAGGGCGACGCTGAAGCAAGGGCCTGGTCTCATCAATGAGGCTGGATCTACTCCGAGCTGGGCTTCGGTTTCCGACATGTTGCGGCAGGGTGTCGGTCTTGGCATTATTTTGAGGTGGCAGTTCGTAGAGGAGAAAGTCGATGAGCTCTTTCTCCGAGAGGAAGGTGAGAAGCTGCCAGGCAACAAGTTCACAGGCCAAGGCGCGACTCTGACTCAAGCCAGCATCGTTGTCGTCCTTTGCACGGTAGAGATAGGCCTGGGCCATCAAGGCAGCAACAATGGCGGGATTGTGGCATTCTTCAACCAATGAAGTCATGAAAGGCCGGAGGGCTTGGCCCACGACGGAAGTCCGAAGCTGGTCATAGGTGTAGGCGGCGTCAATGGTATGGGAAATGTAGATGGCAATTTTATTAACAAGGTCGGAGAAGGTGTCAGATTCGTCAATGACTGGCACATCGTTCCAGAGGCTTGATTTTATGGACTGGGGGGTGGTTGGCAGCATGGCCAAATCAACGACGAGGGCGCCGAAGGTCAGTTGATCATGTTGCCAGCCTGTATAGTGGTCTAGTTGCCCGACGCCTGCTGCTGGCTTCACATTTCTAATAATAAGATGGGCAAGCTACTGAAAACGGCTGCTTGTGGAGCATTTTACTTCTTGGCAGTGACTCCCACATTGATTGGTCGGACACAAAGCAACTTGGCTGGCAGGAGAATGGCGTGCGGGAGAATGGCGGGCGGGAGAATGGCGGGCAGGAGAATGGCAGAGCTACTCAGACTATTGAAGAAAGGCAGTATTAGAGTCAGGATGGAATGCTAAGAGACAGCGCAGCAATATCATTTGCGTCCTTTGGGTGTGCAAGAGCTACATTGCTATCAGGCTCGCGAGCCTCGGAAAGAAAGGGCCTAAGATGAAAAGCAGAGGTGATACAAGACTTTCCACCATAGCTCTCAATGCGTCGAATGGAGTTGTCAAAGTAGGGGCCAAACAAACAAGGCAAGTACGAGTGTGGTCGGTGGGTGACCAAGGAGGAGTCGGGTTCTGAGAGATTAAAATGAAGGTAATGTTCCCATGGCCTAGCTCGCTCACTAAGCTTTGGAGGCGTGACGCGGCCTGCCGCCTCTGAAGCGTCTTACCGGATTGCCACCGCCCGAGAGGTTGTGGCTCTTCTGAAGACCGTGTGGGCCGGGGCCGGGCCCGGCACGCAGGAGCAGGTCTCTCTTCACAGACCTGGCAGAATGGGGCATGCGAACGAGGGCATATTGGGCCTTCTCCTCCTGCCTGAAGTGTCGAGCGACTGGGTTGTTGGTGAGCATTAGGTAAGCGATGCTGGATGACTCCACGGCCGAAGAGATCTTTCGAGGAGGACTTGCCAATGGCAAGGGGAGGAGGTCAGCGGTTGGGAGGATGATGACGGGGAGAGAGGCCAGCTCGCGATCCTCGAATAAGTCGACCTCGTCGTCGACATCTTTTGTAGATATGTTGTCAACTTTAGCGTCGGCAAGGAGGTGGCTGGCAGACTCTTGAGGCATGGACACGGCCGCGGACAGATTCAGGGCCAGGACATCAAGCTGCTCTCGCGTAACGGGGGCAATCTCTGAGGGAGTTGTGGTCAAGCCATCCTTCTGCAACGGCTTTTTGCCCAGGAGTCCATTGAAGCGTTCCTGCCAGGAAGGGTTTTGGACGATTGGAGTCGACACGGCACGCTGGGTGGGCGTGGGTACTGGTGCAGGCATGGCCACTTTGGCCGCCCAGCTCATAGGCTGCTGTGGAGACGGCCCAGGTGAGACAGCGGGTTGGACTGGAGGCGCGGCAGGCGCGGCAGGCGCAGCAGGCGCAGCAGGCGCAGCAGGCGCGGCAGGCACGGCAGGCACGACAGGCACGGCAGATGGCAATTTGACCACCGGCTTCTCTCTTGGAAGCTTGACGGTGGGATGGTGATAGTCGCCGTCGAAGACTGGGTGGTAGCTGGCATACTCTTCGGCCGGAGGTGGTGATGGTGAGCGCGCAAGGCCAGGGTGAGTGTAGGTGACTGCTCGTCTGTCGTGCTGGCCGTTGGCCTGGGTTGGAGGGAAGAAGCGCGACCCCCGTGCGGGCTGTCCATTGACCAGTCGGGGCGAGCCATCAGTGGCCGGGACTGTGCCGGTGGTGGTTAGGGAAGACTGATGCACCCCATTCAGACGGCGCTGGTTGGCTTGATCTCCTAGATGGACCTGCTTCCACGTTTCGTTGAAGTTGTACCAAGGCCCATGGCGGACACTACCAGTGCGGAGCTCGTCGTCTCGCTTGGCAGCAACTTCACGCTGGTAGCGGTCGTTTTCAGCACGGTCCTGTTGGGCGGCCACGCTGTGGAAGTTGTTCCACGCAGCCAAATTGCCGTTGGGCTGCGAGGAAGGACCGACCCCGTTTGGCATTGCGCGGCTCTGGTGCGCATGGGGAGGCGCGATGGGGGCAGGTCGCACAGTGGGAAAGAGCGGGTCGGCTTCACTGTCGGCCGCTAGCGGTGGCTGGTCGGGCGAGACGAGTGGTGGATGCAGGCTTGCCGCGTACTGTTGTGGTGACCGGCCTCCAATCGGTGTCCGGCCGCTCATCCAGCCTTGGGCCGTCGACGAGGTCCTGGACAAGTCTTGGGGAGCGTAGCCAGCCAGGCCGTGGTCGAAGGTGCCGTTGCCAAGAGCTTTATTGCTTGAGGTGCCCCACAGATTGCCCGATGCGGTCGAGCGGTGGTCGCGAAGGTCGCCCCAACCGCCGCGACTATCTGAACCTGCTGCTGCTGCTGCTGCAGCTGCTGCAGCTGCAAGCTTGGAAAGTTTGGGACTCGGCTCTGAGGCGCCCACAGACTCGGCTGCCGCCGTTCGCTGACTGTCCGGCCCTTTCAGCCCGTTTGTCGGATGGTCACTTGTCTTGGCGCTCTCAATCAACGGCTCGTCGACGGGCTTGTGCTCGTGTGCAGGAGGAGCAGTGCCGGCGTGTCTGGCGTGGTCGGGAAGCGAGTGGGCAGAAATGGCCATTTTCTTGACCGCATCGAGCGCGTGTACCTTCATGAGGCCATACTGCTGGGGCTCGCCGGTGGCCAGCGGCTGAGGCGGCTTTGGCGGAGAGCGAGACACTGTCGAGGTGGGCGGAGTCGGCTGTGCCGAGGAAGGGTTGGCCGACTCTGGCGTCGAGTCTTCGCGGTCAACATGCTCGCCTACCTCGGACTCGGCCTTCTTCACCACAGCCTGGTCCTTGACCGGCAGTGGTGGAAGGGCTGCAAGACGCTTGGCAATACGTTGTCTCTTCTCTGCCTCCAGCCTGGCTTCCTCTTCCTGCTTGCGCTGGCGAGCAGCCTCGATTTTCTCCTTCATCGCAATCTTCTGCTTCTCTCGCTCAGCCGCAATGTCGATTGGTGGAGGTAGTGCGGCCGACACATAGTCATTGGCCGCGCCGTGATGCTGATGGGCCGACGGTGTTTGGACCTGTGAAGCCGGCCCTTCGCTGGACGCGGGCCGAGTGAGCGAGTCTTGAGAGCTGAAGATGGGCTGAGACAGGTCGCCAGACTTGATCGATAGGCGCCGTGCAAGCGGCCCACTGCCGCCAGAGATGATGGAAGAAGCGCGGCGCCGTCCCGCATCGTGGCTGGAGCGTGTGGTTTGGAAGGCCGCCGAGGGCTCTGCGGGCCCATGGCTGTCTAGCTGGCTGGGACGCTGTAGAAGGGCGGGTGTACGGAAGCTCTGGTCGTTCTTTGACATTCGCCGCCGACTGTCGGAAACGGCCTCGTACCGGCCAGAACTGGGCATGAACAACTCTCGCGGCTGATTGGTTGGTGAATCCTTCCACGACCGGTTGAAGTCGTCTGCCGAGATCTCCTTGGCTGCCAGTGGTGGCAGTGTCGAGTCGAGGCCACGGCTGTGTGCGGCAAAGCCACTGGCGTAGCGGGACGGACCGCCACCCAGCGGTTGTGGGTGGATGGCCACAGGCGACACCTTGTCGACGGGAGGCAGTGCTGCCCATGGCGACTTGGATGGCGCCGGCGCAGGAGCCGCTCTGGATCGGATGACCGTGGTCTTGTCGAGCGGCGCCTTAGCCCTCTCAGTAGCGGCCGCCTTCTGGGCCTGCTGTCGCTCGGCACTGGCTCCGAGCTTCAGTATGGTGGCGTTGGGCCCAACGCTGCTGGCGAACTGCGGCGGCTGCAGCTGCACAGGGTCGGCGGCGGCGTCAGCATCGGCCTCAGCCTGTGCGGCCGCGTCTGGCTTGTGCAGGTCGCTGGCGGCCATCTCGGTCGCTGCCAGCGTCGTCTTGGTGCCGTCGTTCCACTCGATCGTCTCGGGCGCCCAGTCGTCCTCGTCGTCGTCGATGTCGGCCCACTTGGCCTCTTTGCCCTCGGCGTCGGTCTGCAGGCGTGAGGTCAGGTGGATGCCATACTGCTGCTTGAGTTCTTCGTCGGTCAGGTGCTTGGTCGACGGTTGCGGCGTGACTGCTGGCCAGGTTAGCACGCTCGGTCGGTCGGTCGCACGTAGAGAAGACACACCTCTGTTCTTGTTCCACACCTGCATCGGGTGGGGCGCTGCCGGGCGGGCCGCCTGCGCCTTCTGCTGCAGCGAACTCGCCGTCTTGGCCACCAGGCGCGGGCGGCCAAGCTGCTGCAGCGCCGGCACAGCCGAAGTCGGCGTCGAGCCTGTGTCATGCGTCAGTTGCAGTTGCAGTTGTAGGTGCAGTTGCAGCAGCTGCTGCTGCTGCGGCTGCAGGGCCAGCAACATACTGCGATCAGTCGGTTTGTTGGCCGTGTTGGCCGCGTTGGCCGCAATCACCTTGGGCACCGAGTACTTGGCAAAGCTGACCGGCTTCGCAGCGGCGAATTTCTTGACGGCCTTGGCCTCGGCAGGCTTGTCGCCGGCGACGCTGCCGTCGGCCCGGCTGGTGTCGGTGTCGGAGCGGCCGGATGCGTCCTCCAAGTCGTCGATCTTGGCCGACGGCAGACTGTGGATGCCATTCTCTTTAGCTGCCGCAACGGTGACAGCGATGTCGTCCACGCTCTCGCTCCTGACCTCCCTGGACGAGTCGATGTCGGCGTTGGTTGTGGTCGCAGGTGCGTCGGAGGGCGAGAGGTCGCCGACCGACTGGGATTGGGTTACCACATCTTGGGCGCTCTGCGCTGCCATAACACTGGGAGTCTTGCACGCAGCGCGGTCAGCAGCGGCCCGGAAGCGGCCCAGAAGCAGCAGTGCCAGCGTACCTATCAAGGCCTAGAGGATGCCACGGTAGTCAGGCCAGCGGCGCAGCACCGAGGACGCCGAGGAGAGGAACGGCCGGGACGTGGCGGGGGTGGGAAAGAGGTTCGGGAGCAAGGAGGGGCACAGGCACAGGCACAGGCACAGGCACAGGCACAGACACAGGCTGCTGCCACGGGGCCCTGGAACGCGAGTTGAGGAGAGAGGTGGTGTTGCAACGCGGCCGAGGAGCGCTGGCGATGGCGTGGTCGTTGCCAGCAGGAGTCAGGGCCTAGCCCAACGGTCACGTGGCGCGCGGTCACGTGGCTCACGGTCACGTGGCAGCACAGTCACGTGGTGGCGCGGTCACGGGGCCGCACGGTCACGGGGCTTGGCCACACACCTCCCACGTCATGACGCATACGGTACTGTACAGGAGGCACCGACAAGACTGAAGATGCGCGGCTACACGCCACCGAGTCGGCGGCAGCACTGCGAGTCGGCTGCACTGTGAGCGGGCCAGTTCAGGCAGCGACGTGTCTTATTATCTCATTATTATCTAGCACCCGGACAATGGCTCTCTGCCGCTGCCGCTGCCGCTTCGTCTTGCACTCTCTCGCCCGAGAGCGCTGAGCCTGGAGACTGACCACGTGATGGATTTGCCAGCTAAAGTGGGATATACTGTAGCATATAACCATTTTCGCTCGCACACGAGGCTGTGGCTAGCGGCACGGTAATTCAACGTATACATGGCCTTTGCTGCTGTCTTGACCTTGCCACTGCCCCGCTCCGCTTTCAGCTCCGTATCTTCATTTTCGTCGCTGCTCAACAGGGCCTTCAGCAATCTGAAGACGCCAACTCTCTCGCGCAAGATGGCCACCTCGGCAGAATCGTCGGATCCCATTCCACGACCAGCGCCGGCGCCGGCGTCGCCAGACACAGCAGAGAAATCCAAGCCGGCCTCAGCACCTCGGCCACCAAAACTGTCTGCAGAACTGTCTGCAGAGGACTTGCGCATCTACAACAGACTGGCTACCATGATGGACAGGTATCACAACCATTTCAGGTTCGTCAGGTTCGCCATGCATCTCTTTCTGCCCGCCGCCCTCTAAACCAGCTCTAGGGAGACATGGAACATGCTGTACAAAGCCTGCTCCACATCAACACGTCCGGATGGCACATCAATCCGTGCCTTCCTGATGCACGGTCTGCATCTGTGTCAAGCGCTCACCACCCACCACACCATCGAAGAGCAGCACATCTTTCCCAGGCTGGCCATGCGCATGCCCATCTTCAAGCCGAATGAGACGCTGATCCAGCAGCACGAGCAAATCCACCAAGGCCTCGACAAGCTCGAAGCCTATCTGACCGCCTGTCTGTACGGCGAGAAGGATCTCCGCCTGGACGCCATGAAGGCCATCATGGATAGTTTCGGCCAAGTATTGTGGGCCCATCTCGATCTGGAAGTGAAGATGCTGGACGCCGACAGCATGAGCAAGTATTGGACCAAGGACGAGATGCTGGCCATGAATTGGTAGCCCAGACAGATTCAGTTAATTCAATTCAATTCAATCAATTCAAATCAATTCAAATCAATTCAATCAATTCAATCAATTCAATTGAAAAAATTGAATTTTTTTTTGAAATCCTCGTCTTTAGAACCGCCAGTGTAAGCATCTCATTCTCACGTCTGCTCGCTCTCCAAAAAACTCGGATCCACCTCCACCTTGCGCTCAAACTTTCGCCACCACTCCTCAAACGCCTTCAATGGCACCACCTCCACCCCACCTTGGCCCAGCGTCCCACTGAAACTCGACACAAAATTAAACGCGTGCTTAACAATCCTTTGCGCCAGCACTTTCGTCGTCACCCGCGACGCCGTCGATTTCACCAGCTGCCCCTCGCCAACAGCAGCAGCGACGCTGCTTCCCTGCTGCTGCTGTTGCTGCTGCTTCCGTGTCTCAAGCTCATCCAACAGCCCCTTCACCCTGGCCTGCTCCGCGATTTCGATGCCTACGGTGCAACTCCCTCCCGCTCCTGCATCTGCACCTCCACCTGCACCCGCACCCTCTGGCACAGAGCATTTGAAGATCGCGCTCTGCTTCTCATTCGCGATTGCGCCAAGAAACGTAAAGTCGGCCTGGCCCGGGAACTGCAGGTAGATGGCTGCCGCGGAGCCGTCCGGAAGCGAGTTGCCGGGCAGAAGGAAGACGATGATGTGGCTGAAATGGGGCTGCAGCGGAAACGAGAAGCCGTATTGTGTCGGTGAGAACTGGCTGGGAGGCGCCAGGCATGGTCGTGATGGGAGGATGAGGCCGAACATTCCTTTTTTTGGCTGATCTTTTCCAATAGCACTCACTACTACTACTAGTAGTAGTCGTAGTAGTAGTCGTCGTAGTGGTAGTAGTAGTGGTAGTAGAAGAAGTCGTAGTAGTAGAAGTCGTAGTAGTAGAAGTCGTAGTAGTAGAAGTCGTAGTAGTAGAAGTCGTAGTAGTAGAAGTCGTAGTCGTAGTAGAAGTCGTAGTAGTAGAAGTCGTAGTAGTAGAAGTCGTAGTAGTAAAAGTCGTAGTCGTAGTAGTAGTCGTAGTAGTAGAAAAAGAAATAGTAGTATGGAGGAGAGCAAGTCCTACTGTTTCAGCGCAGGTGGCACTTTCATCTCGGCACACAGAGGAAGATGCTTTAGAGAAGAAAAGAAAAAAATTCCAAAGCGAGACAGCACGCCTCCTTCTCCCTCTCTTTCTCTTCCTCTTTGCGCTCTAGGTCAGAAAGAAGGCTTATTTATTTTGTACTGCCCTACCCACCCCAGCGTGCTGTCAATAATGAGAAATAAAAAGGCGTTCGAGTTGCCTTACTCTTTTTGTAGGAGAACCATGGCCCGTGAATGACGTCAAAGTGGGGCAGCAAAACCGCTGTTTGTACTACCGCTACCGCTACTGCAAAATTTAAGCTGTTCGCCAATATTCCGTTTCCCCCCCAAATATCCTGGAGGAGAGAAGGACGACGATGAGTAACCATAAAAGCAACCTCGATCTCGTCAACGAGTGTGATAACTTTCCATATCCGTTCCACGATCCCCTTGCCTATAGCCAGAACTTGTCACGATACTATGAGTTCAAGCTAGAAGGCTATGATTCCTGTGTACTGGGCTACGTCCTCGCATCTATCGCTGCTAAGATTGCAGAGTCTCCGAATTGGAAGCTCATCAAAGGCGGTGCTGCACCTGCCAGTGGCATCTTGACCTTTGCTCCCACGCGCAATGGCGAACCCGTATCCTCGCTGAAGGATAGGAATGCTGTCCTTGCCGTAGAGATGCAGACCCTTCGAGAACGGAAGCTGTTCAAGGTTCTCGACGGCTGGCGGAACGAGAAGTATCCGATTTATGGTCCCAATCGAGAGCTGCTCCTCAGCATGGAGAGATCCTGCACCCCGCTCTTCGGCGTTGTCACATATGGTGCTCATATGACTGGCTTTGTGCGCACCCATGGCGCTATCAAGATCTGGGCACCAAAGCGAGCTCTGACCAAGCAAACCTACCCCGGAATGATGGACAACACCGTCGCTGGCGGTCTGAGCACCGGAGAAGAGCCCTTTGAGTGTCTGGTGCGCGAATGTGATGAAGAAGCCTCCTTGCCAGAGCATGTCGTGCAATCTGCCAATGCTGTCGGCACCGTCACATATTTCCATGTCCGAGATTCGCGGGCCGGTGGTGAGACTGGCTTGTGTCAACCCGAGTGCCAGTATACTTATGACTTGGAGCTGCCAGCCGATGCGGTGCCGATCCCAAATGATGATGAGGCAATCGATTTCCAGCTGCTGTCAATTCAAGAGGTCAAGACGGCCTTGGCACAGGGCAAATTCAAGCCAAACTGTGCCTTGCTGCTGCTGGACTTCTTCATCAGACACGCCATCATCACGGCAGACAACGAGCCTGACTACATTGACATTGTCGCCAGACTTCACCGCCGCCTGGAATTCCCCACTCGGTAACACGTCATGCCGCCTCACGTCGTCCGTCACCTCGGCAGCCCGTTCATTTCTTCATCAATAGATAGACATTGTCAATGCGCAGCGCATTGAGCAGCTCGTAAGGACCATCAATATACATCAGCAGTCCCCCGAAAGAGACGTAGACCTTGCTGGGCGCTTGTCAGTGTCTGGGCCGGATGCTCAACAGCCTGACTCTACTCCACTCACATGTTCTCGCCATTGCTCTCCTGGAACCGGTAGATCTTGCCGTACATGACATAGTCGAACTCATCCGCCAGCGTCTGCTCTCCTCTGCCCACATCTCTATATCCTTTGCCGTCGTCTTTGCTTCCGTCCAAATTGAGCGAGAGCGCCAGCTGCACGTTGAGGCTGGCTCCCTTCTCGACTTTCCATATCTCACTATTGATATCGAGGATCATCTGCATCGCACCCGCACTGCCACCACCAACCGAAGTAGCTGAAATACGGGAAACACGATCGTACTTGGACGAATTGATATCCGTCACCGTGAATTGGCCGTCGAAAAGGATATTCTCGGACATGGTGGCAACGAGCGTCGCAAACGGCGTGTCCACAGTCTCGTCGATACTGCTCAGTCGCCAGGAGGGGGATTGGTGTGTGCTGACAAGGCGATGAGGTGGAGGAATTGAAGCAGAATTATTTTTTGGGGTGGAGAAAATATAGGGTTGCGCAACCCTCATCTTCGCTGATTACATAAGTCGCCCCCGTCTAAAATTTGTCCGATCCATTGCTGACTCTCCTCCTTCTTGTAACTTCGATGTCCTTCAGAAAGCGCAATGTCGGCATATCGGCCAATGTCAAGCCGGCTGACAAGTCCTCTCCCCCAACAGCCCTGAAGTCAGTTTTGCCCGGCGTGCGGCCTTCAACACTTGATGGTCGTTCGGTCACCTCCACTGGCACAGCAGCACTAGATGGCCTGCTGGCAGGCCATGGCGGTTTGGCCCTCGGCTGCTCTGTCTTGATCGGCGAGTCGGGTACTACTGACTACGCTGGCGCTTTGCTAAAATTCTTTGCTGCTGAAGGTCTGCTCCAGGGCCATCATGTCCATGTTGTAGGGCTCTCTGCGCAATGGGCACGTGAGCTTCCAGGCCTTGTCGACGAACGCAGCAAAGGCAAAACCGTCAGTGAGCAAGACAGTATGAAAATTGCATGGAGGTATCAAGGCCTTGGTGAGCTTGGGAGCGTTGCAACCCAGAGAGGTACGTGTCTAGCGTCTTGGACTCTTGGCTGAATCTCTGGCTTTGACCTGAGATATTGACCACACTACAGAGAGCGTGTCCATACCCAAACCTGGTCAAGGCACTGCTGCCACAGACTCACGCCAGCCGCTGCCTTTCAATCACTCCTTTGACCTCACAAAACGCCTTGCCCATCCAGCCGGTGCTGTCATCAACTTTATTCCGCTCTCAGGGTCATCACCTGCTTCTCTATTCCACTCAGTCTTGCAAAAATTACAGCACTTCCTCACTACCTCTCCCCTGAACACTGTGCATCGATTGATCGTGCCATCCTTTCTCTCCCCCTTGTTATATCCACCATTCGCCAACAGTTCCGATCATATTCTCGGCTTTATACATTCGCTACGCTCTCTGCTTACCACCTTCAAGCTCACCGTACTGCTGACTTTGCCGCTCTCTCTCTATCCGCGCTCATCAGGCCTTGTCCGTTGGATGGAGCTCCTGTCAGATGGAGTTTTCGAACTTGCCCCATTTCCCCATACTGCCATTACTGTCACCACTCGTGGCTCTTCTACCACAACCACCACCACCAACATCACAGATGACGATGATCCACCACAAGGCCTCCTACGTGTTCACAAGCTTCCGATTCTCCATGAGCTCGGAAGCGGAACGCAGAGCTACGACGATGACTGGTCTTTCACTCTCAGCAGAAGGAGATTGGCTATCAAGCCATTCAACCTACCTCCATTAGACGAGAGTCCTAGTGGGTCGCAAACCATAACAGAGGAGCCTGATACCGGTGGCGCAGGTAAGGGACATTCGAAACAAGTAGCAAAGTCGGATCTAGAATTCTGACGGATGGATTGCAATCAAATGTGACCACCGCATTATACCGCTGAATTGTTGACCGTGAGTCCCTTGGTCCTGCTCCATTGGGAGGTGAGGGGATGCAAGGTGTCAAGTGCTAAATTTGACTCAAATTGGTCATCGACACTCCAGAGCCAACTACTCTGGATACTCACTTCTCAATTGTGCGTACATGAGACAGGCTCTATGAGTGGCACGGCTGAGAAAACAAGAGCCAGCAGATCAGCCACATCTCCATCTGTAAAGCGGGCAAGCACGTCCGTCCAAGTCTTTGCAACTATCGACCCACAGTTCCGCGTCTTGCATCCAGTTACTGAAAGGGGATATCACAGAGCATTGGGTGTGGTCAATGTAAGATCCTTTTAAGCTTCGTCGAAGTTGTCACCCTTCTTTAGGACGGGCCTGATAGCGTTTGCTCGTGCCTGCAATACCGCTGAAAGAGTCGCCGATCGCGACATCGGAGCTGGAGGCCGAGTTTGATGAGAATGAATTGTTCAGCAGCGACACAGATTGACACAAAGACTGAATTGTTGGTGGTCAGCCAGTTCGCAAGGGCGACAGTAAAAATACCCCAAAGGCTGAAAGCGATGTCAATGGTAGCTATAAGCAGGTAATATGGGACCAGGGTGCGGAGACTCAGGAGATTAAAAGCCGCATCTAGTGACTGGCCAAGGCAGGCTCGGTTAATGGTGCTTGCAGAAGTCAGTATCATAGCTTTGCTTCTTCTTCTTCTTCCTCAGGACATCATGACACGTGTTGATTATCAACACATTAACACGCTGTCAATCTACGTGTACCAATCATTCAACTCCGCCGATTACAACAACAGGAAACCATTCACTATTCCGCTATGTATCGAAATGTAGAGGAAAGTGTCATTTGCCGTACGTCTCGCGTCTTGAGTCGTCACTAGGTCATAATCCATAAACAAAGCCCTGCTGCGTTCCATCATTCATCGTACAATTTCCTATCTCTACCACGGCAGCTGCACAGGTCCCTTGATGTGATCACCGCCCATAGTCTCCTTCCACGTCCCAATATCCCTCGTCCCCCTCGGTGCCCAAAACTGGCCCGTCTTGCTCATGTCCAGGTCATTTTCAGTCCAGTCGCCCACCAATTTCGCTGCCTGGTCGGGCGTCAATGCGTCATTCTCATTATACGCAACATCGAAGCCCACGCCCTTGGTCATCTCCGTGCGCATGAAGGACGGATGCACCATTGCAATGATAATACCCTTCGGCTCAAGGTCGTACTTGAGCTGCAGACCGACCATGTTGACAGCTGCCTTGGACGCATGATGTGCATAGTTGCCCCCACCACCAGCCTGCTGCAGGGCAAAGGAGCCGGCTTCAGACGAGATGAGAACAATTTTGGCGCCCTTTGGCAGATTGTTGGCTTTGTACAGCTCAGATACGATGAAGGGTGGAGCAATAGCAGAGGTCGTGTATGTCGCCACTTCAACATCCCAGTTCGGACCGGGATCGTCAAACGTTTCAAGCTTGAAGATGCCCGCGCTGATGAAAACAATAGAGAATGCCGTGTCCTTTACCTGGGACGCGATGTCAGTGCCACAGCTGGCTTTCATGAGATCAATGCCGGGAATCCATTTGATGCGGCTGGTTCTGCTGGCGGCTTCGATGGAAGGGTGGCTTCCTCGGGCCGTAGCATAGACGGTCGTCTCCGGCTTAGATGCGAAGTATTGGACCAGTGCTCGGCCAAGGCCACGGGTGCCGCCTACGATGAGGATATTGGTCATTTTTCGAGCAGTAACCAAGAGAAGCCAGGGATGGGAAGAGTCACTGATTATATTATTAACAATTGTGGCTGATGATGTCATCCCCGGAGTTCTGTTCCGAAGGGGCTTGGCATTTTTCATCTCACTCCTCATCACTCTTTTCTTCTCGACAATCCCATTTCTATCTCTCTCTGTAACTGCCCTCCTCCCTAACTGGTTAGGCTCTTATCGATTAGATCCCTCTATTGCGTTGTTGAAGCTCCGCAAAGAGGACATGGAGGAGCACGAAATCCTCCCATCTTCATCCAGACCCTCTGTATGTATTTTTATTTCCCCAGATGTTGTCTCCATTCTTCCAACATCGATAGCTCTAAGCTGGCCCGATGCTTGCATGATTACACTTGATTTTTAATCTGTCAATCCACTGAATGACCTCTACGAGGCACGTGATTGAATATCAATCGTTGTTGAAATATGATTCAGCTTTGGCCCTGTTGAATGATCACTGCTCTTGCGTTTGTCCTGAACTTCTCTCTGACCGTCCTCCTCCTGATGCAGTTCGAGATTAGCAGCGAAGATGGAGAAAAATGAGGACGAGTGGGCTGAGTTTACTCCTGATCTGCCGCTTCCACTCTTCTACGTTGGAGGCCGGTATCTCGTCTTCGACATCAAGACGGCCGCATGGCTCCGTCGAGAGCACAATGTCTGTGGCTACAACGTCGGGACTCTACCTCAGTCACCCGCTCAGAATCTCTTTCTAGGCCTGCCCATCATGCTTATGCCTGAGGAGGCTCAAATCCTAGTGGACAAGGGAGCCGCCTACGTGGTGGACGATGCTCGCGCACACGACCAAGCGATTTATGACCGCAGCCCTGCGCGTGAGGAAGCCTACCTCAACGAGACCCGTCGACAGGCATCCGAGGTCGAGCATCAGCGAACTCAGGAGCACGCCGAGGCGAGAGAACGCGCACTGAGCAAGCAGAATCCCAAGAACAAAGCCAAATCGACACGGAAGCGCGAACAAGTCGTTAACCACAATCTCCTGAACATTGACGATCCCTCTCGCCAACAGACCCCGGCCCCGAATACGAATCCGACCCGCGACAATGATGCCCAAGACTCCTCCACTAAACGCCACACGACTATCAGCAAATCCCCCCCCGCCTCTCAACCCTGCCACGTCACACCAACAAGCTCTCACCACCTGCTCCATATCTCCCCGACCGACCCAGCTCCTGGCCCTTCCCCCCCCTCTCCATTCCCATCAAAGGGAAAACGCCTCCCCGGACTGCCCACCTCGTATCCTCTCTTCCAGTACCTCCACTCGCGCGGCTTCTTCATGACGCCCGGCCTACGCTTTGGCTGCCAGTACTCAACTTACCCAGGCGACCCACTACGATACCACTCGCACTTCCTAGCAGTCGGAGTGGGATGGGATGAGGAACTGGACCTGATGGATCTTGTTGGTGGAGGTAGGTTGGGGACCGGTGTGAAGAAGGGGTTTCTGATTGGTAGTGTCGAACCACCACCACCATCAGGCCCGCCCTCTCCGTTGGACGAGGTGAGAGGGAAAGAAGAAGAAGGAACAGAGGAAAGTGCGAAAGCAGCCAAGGTGAGGACGTTTACCGTCGAATGGGCAGTCATGTGATGTCACTACAAGAGCCACTTTCTTTCCTTTTTTGCCAACTAACTCTCTTTCCCTGTCCTGTTCATACATACGCTCTGTACGTAGTAGATAAGTTATAGATCCCTTAGTGTAGACTTATATAGATGGAACGATCTAATTGTATGATCAATCTTTTATTGATTCATTTCCACTAAGCATGGCTGGTGGCTCCATGGAGGCTACTCAATACAATGCGATGCGATGAAATGCCAGCTAATAAGCCCAAGTCAAGCCAAGTTGAATTCATCAGCGCCACCACCGCTCATCATCAGCTTGCGATTGCGGGCGATACTCTCCTTCATCTTCTTGCGTGCCGCCTCTTCATTGGCTTTATTGTGACTACCGCTATCATTAAAGGTATTGTCATTGTCTTGGAGAACGTCCCTCCTGTCCTTGCCTCTGTTATCACCGTCATTGTTGTCCGGTCTCGACGACGACGACGACCTCTTCTTCTTCTCTGATGCTGCTGCCGTCCTCATGCCCGCCACATTCATTCTGGCGGGCGGATCCCTCAGGGCAAAAGCCTTGGCCAGATGTCCGAGATGCAGCTGCTTGATGTCGAAGAACTTGCGCTCAGCGCTGACATGGGTTGCGTAGGCGCGCACGTGGCTTTGAAACGCCTTCTTGGCTAGGTTATGCCTATCTGTCTGGTTCTCAGCGAGGATCCATCGCTCGACATCGAGTTGCCAGTCGGTTGCCTTTTGCTGCCATTCCTTGGTCCTGGCTTTCTGTTGGTGTTTCTGTCCAGGTCTCACCACGTCCATCGTGGGAGGGGTAAAGCTCTTACGCATGACGGCGTCGGAGTCGGACTGGGTGACGTTGGTGGCGCTGCCGGCTTCACCGGGTTTGAAACTTGATTTCAGCACTTCAACATAGCCTTCTTCCTTGCCGGGCATCAGAAAGATGGTGGCGCGGCCGTCCCTGCCCAGACGGGCTGTGCGGCCGATACGGTGAAGGTGGTCGTCTGCCGCGAATGCAGGGTCGTATTCGATGACGAAGTCCAGGTTAGGGAGGTCTAGGCCGCGGGAGGCTACGTCGGTGGCGAGCAGTAATGACGGTCTGGTCGCGGCGGAGAAGGACTTGACAATGGCAGTGCGTGAGGGTTGGGGGAGCGAGCCGTGGAGGCGGTAGAGCTTAAGATCCGTGGAGATCATGGGGGCGTGGGAGATAGTGTCGCTGTCGTCCGGCTGATCATCGGTGTCGGTGGCGGCCGATCGAGTCAAGACGCTAAAATGAAAGTCGACGCTGTCTGCACAGGAAAAGAAGACTATAGCTTTCATCACAGAGCCTTTGCGAGCGAAGGTGTGTTTGAGCAATGCGAAGAGGGTGACGAGTCGTAGTTTGGCGGGCACAACGAGATACGACTGCTGAAGTTGGGCGGGTGCAAGGAAGGCTGATGAACGCTGTTGCTGTTGTCTAGAATCAGCAGAAGACTCATCGGCGTCGCTTTTGATCAGCGAAGCGTTCTTCAAGCTGATATCACCCAGCTTCTGCACATTCAGCTTCAGCGTCGCCGAACAGAGAACGGTGGTACGGGACTCTGGCAGACCCGGAACAGTCGCTTTCTGCTTGTTCTGGTCCAAGGCCTTGACAATCTTGGTGATGTCCTCTTCAAAGCCCATATCCATCAAGCGGTCCCCTTCGTCGAGCACGAGCCACCTGACGGCGCCGACGCTCAGCACTTCGGTGTTGTCGAGGTGGTCGACCAGCCGTCCGGGCGTGGCGACGAGGATGTTGAGGCCCTTGCGCAGCCGTGCCTTCTCCGACTTCTTCTTCTCTCCACCAATGACGGTGCCTGCCACGATGTAATGCGCACAGCCGAGTAGTCGGTCAAGCACAACGGCGATCTGCTTGCACAGTTCTCGCGTTGGTGCCAAAACGATCGCGAACAGGCCGGAGTCTCTGTGCAACTTTGCCGACGTTCCGGGCGCTGCATCACCAGCGACTTCAGCCATCTTCATGATCTTCTGGACGACGGGCAAAAGATACGCGAGCGTCTTTCCAGATCCCGTTTCGGACTGGATAAATGCATCTCCTTCCTCCTTGAGCATTTGAGATATGGCCGCTCTTTGGATTGCTGTAGGTGCCTTCAGCTCCATCCTGGTGAGCAAATGGCTAGCAAGTGTGGCCGACAGGCCGAGCGAAGTGAAGGTATCAATGCCATCGACCAGCGGCGCATTCGATGGCTTGCTAAGCTCCTCCGATGGGGGTGTTTGTGGAGGGGTGGGCACGGCCATGACTGGCTTTGGGTTAGAAGTGAACAGCGACGACACGACGCCCTTCTCGACGCTTCGGTTTCCACTCGTCTGTGGCCTCTGCGTGCCGCTGTAGCCCTTGTCGTTGTTCCCATTTTCTCGCCTGCGCTTCGCCGGGCGTGGATCGGCAAACTCGTTGGCACGGGACTTGGCAATGGGAATGCTGTTGACTGAGTCCGTCGTGACGCCGCCCGTGTGTCTTGCCTGTGCTCTGTATACCGCTTTTCCTTGTGCCGCCTGTTTGGCCCTCAGTCGGTCTCGCCATGAGCCGCCTTTGAATTTGGACTTGGGTAGTGCTGCAGCCGGTGCAGCGTCGTTGAGGACAAAGTTGACAATCATGCCATCCTCGGCCATTGTCACACGTCGCCTCTCGTGGACGTGGCGCGTGGCGTGATGAGCGTTGAGAAAAAAGTTGGATGTCCCCAAGATGGATGTATCGCTGTTTGTCGTGTTTGCAGTGTTTGCAGAGTTTACATTGTTTGCCGTGTTTGCCGTGTTTGCCGTGTTTGCCGTGTTTGCCGTGTTTGCCATGTTTGCTGTGCTTGCCGTGCTTGCCATGTTTTCCGTGTTTGTTCAGTTTGACATGTTTGCTCAAGATGCGGAGAATACTCGCGCGCCGATTGGCTGGGCCCCAAGCTCTCTCCATCAGGACCACCGTCCACAACGAACATCTTGTCATGGGCTCAGTCGGGCTTTTCCAGGCGGCGGTAAGCTGTCCGGCCACAGGATGAGTCAACTTTCTCTCCTGCTCACTGAAATTGTTGCTTGGACGGACCCGTGTTGTCTCACACCCGTCTCGGATGTACACGGGGAACTTGATTGACAGTTGATCCATGGTTGCTGTACGAGTGACAATACGCGCCCTGTGCTGCAGGCACTGGGCCGCACCTTCCCGACACGTGTCCTCCGTAAGAGGGATGCGGCCTTTGAGCCAGGTGGCGGCAAAGCAACCCGCTGAGCGTTTTGCTGTCTTCCGTGATGTCCCTCAACTGCGCGAACTGCGACGACAATTGTACCAGCCCGGCCGCTCAGTAGGCTTTGTACCGACCATGGGAGCGCTGCACGAAGGACACCTGTCTCTTGTTCGCCACGCTCTATGTGAAAACAGCGATGTCTTCGTGTCTATCTTTGTCAACCCAACCCAATTCAGCGTCAATGAGGATTTGTCCTCCTACCCCAAGACATGGGACTCGGATTTGGAGAAGCTGCGGCAGGTGGAGGACGAACACATCTTGTCGCCGACAGGCCAAGCAGGAGGACGGATACAGGCCATCTTTGCGCCTACGGTTAAGGTCATGTACCCGACGCTGCCCCCTTCGTCTGAGATTGACGGTGAGGGTTCATTCGTGATCATCACCCCTCTGGGCAAATGGCTGGAAGGTGCATCTCGGCCCGTCTTCTTTCGAGGAGTGGCCACGGTCTGTATGAAGCTGTTCAACATTGTGCAGCCGGACACCGTGTACTTTGGCCAGAAAGATGTCCAGCAGTCGGTCCTCATCAAACGCATGGTTCAAGACTTCCACATTCCAACTCAAGTCCGTGTCATTGCTACGAGCCGAGATCCGGACGGTCTGGCGATGAGTAGCCGGAACATCTATCTGGGCGAGCGAAGGAGAAAGGATGTCTCAGTTCTTTCGAAAGCCCTCTTCACCGCCCAAGCTTCCTGGGAAGGCGGCACTCTCTCCGCTAGAGACATCAGACAAGCGGCATTCAACGTCTTTGACAAGGACATGAAGCAACCTGATGGGACTTTGGGTCGCAGCTGCCGGCTCGAGATCGACTATATTGCCCTAAGCAGGGCTGATGACATGAGGACGATCAAAGACACGGAGGATGTGGATCGCAGCCAGGGAGCCATCTTAAGCGCTGCGATGAAGGTTTGGCCTGTTGACAACCCGGCTGACGAGCAAGAGCGTAGCCAGCTCCCTGTGCGGCTGATCGACAACGTCATCCTTGAGCCAAGGAAAGCAGATAATCAGTAAATATCCCATAATGAGATCTTAGCATCTTTTCCGCCTACGGCAAGCCAATGAGTTCTCTGTGCTTTAAGACTTCGTTCGTGCTTGATTTTTTCCAGCGATGTGCCAGTCGGAGCCGCTACTGCCGTCACATCAGCTCTCGTTGACTCACGTTGCCGTGTCTGCTGCTCATCGGGGACTGTAGCAAATGATGTCGAGGAGCAACCGTCCTTGTGCCATTTCAGCACCGCGAGCTCTTTCAAGGTTTTGCACGAATACGCTCGCGCTCTCGCGTCCCAGCCCGCCGTTGCGAAGATCTTCCCATCAGACCTCACGGATAGGCCTTGCTGACCGGCGTGCTTGGTGTTGGTTGTCTTGAAAGCGCTGTCACCATCGGTTGCGCTATCACCAGCGGGCGGGAACTTGAATTTGGTGATCACGACGTCGGCCGATGAGGTGAAAAAGGAGTCCATGTGTGGAGATACGTCAAGAGACAAGACAGGCTGAGAATGAGCCTTGCAATCCATAACCTTGTGCCAGCTTCCACTGCTCCCTTGCGTGGACAGATCATCGTAGTAGTGAATCATCACATGCCCGTCCTCGTATCCTGACATCAAGTACAATCTCGTCTGCTCGTTCAAGAACATGGCTAACGACATCACCATTCCAGTACTGCGATCCTTCTGAGAATGCAGTTGCAGCACACGCTTCTCGCTGGGCAGGTGGAAAACATCCACACCACCCGAGTCGAGCGCGTTGGGATTTGCAATTAAAAGTTCTTCGTCACTGTAGGCAGTAATCGAGTCATACTCACCATGGCCGGCTCCACAGACAGCAAAGGTGCAAAAGTTGAGCGCGCTCATGTCCATGGCGTGTAGGAGCCATGGCTTTGGCTGGTCATCCACGGCGCCATCTGCAGGTGTCTTTATACTCAAGTCTGACCCATTCGCCACATCCACATTCCATACCCGGAGTTTGTGGTCCCTCCCGTGTCTGCCTTCTGGGTTAATCAATTTGCTCTGATGAAGGACAATGCTATTCTGTACCACTCACGTAAGAAGCTGGTTGCCCTTCCATGCCTTGATTCCAGTCACGCCTCCGTCATGCGCTTTCCACACAGCCACAGGTCGCTTGCTAGTTATACTCCATACGATCAGCCACCCATCTGCATCCCCAGAGACTAGAAAGGCGTTCTCGTGGAAGAAAAGGAGACTATGCACAGCGCTATTGTGGCCACGCAGAACATAGGTCGGAGTGGCAGGGCTGGAGGACATGCTCAAGTCACACGACAAAGCTACATACAATACAGAGGGTGGTACTTTGCTTCCTCGATCCAGACTATCATTCTGCAGCCAATGCAAGGCAACTAGCAACAGTAAGCGTCTCAATTCGCATGCCAAGCCCTCACCCATGCACGGAGAGCTAGACTAACTAGGTTCGCAGACGAGGAGGAATATTAAAAAAAAGGCAAAAAAAAGTACGTGTGCTGCCCACGATCGGAATCGAACCGATGATCTTCTCATGCCATACACTGATCGACATAAACGATCTATACGAGTGAGACGCTGTACCACTAAGCCACGCGGGCTGTTCACGAGGCCTGTATCTGTGTGCACAAAACCACCGGATTATACGCTTTTTCGCACAAAAATTGTATATATATCAAACACGTGCCGTGCTCGGCTGCCGTTCCCCAATCAGCAGTTTCAAGCGACCTGCATGGGTCCACGCAACCGGATCGCCTACCTGCCTTCCTTATTGGACCGCTCTGAACTTACCGGACAATCGCATGTGTGAAAGCTACAATGAACTGTTTCTGCTCAGCTGGTCCAGTCACCTGAATCTGAGACCTCCTTGGAGACATGGTGCCACTTCCGAGTATCCTCGGGTGCAGATAGTCGCCATGCTGAATACGAGGTCGATCTTTTTCATAAAGTGTAGTGCTTCCTGTGCCGCCGCGCAGGCAAGCTATTGGATTTTGCTCCAGGGTGATAAAATGGTATCCCAGAACTGCGGTAAAGCAAGGACCAAAGCAGTCAAGTGGCTTAACTGTGGCACCGCGAAGCCACATCTACTAAATTAGGTTCAAGGATCGCCGAAAACAAGAGGCTGAGCACGGGACAGTGCACGAGCTGCTGGGGGAGCCCCGACCAGCCCGAAGCACTACCAGTGGCGCTGGAGAGGGAAGCTATGCAAGCGAAGCCACGGCTGGCTTCCATTGCCCTTAACAAGTAATCAATTTTACAGCTCTCGGTCCCTTTCAACCAACGCTGGCCCCGGTCAAGTACCAGCCTGAGAAGGGGAGGGTCACAGCTGGAGACCCTGGGCGTTGCGGCGCGCCGCGTTGGCCGTGTTAGGCAGGGTGGCTAGGCCGACGGGGACCTGGGAATCCATCGCGCGCCTATGGGTCCAGTTTGGTACCCCCCATGAGCCGCCAGCGCTGCTCCTTCGACCGTGCACGACAGAGCAGCCGGGTGTGCAGAGGCCACGGCCACGGCACAGATGCTCAATAATAATGTCGACGCTCTTCGCAGGCCAAACCCTCAGGGATCAGGCCTGACCTTGGAGCGCGGAAGATCTGGTGGGGAGGCTTTAGCGGCCTCCTGGCTCGCGCTAGTTGATCGACCTCCGAAGCTGATGCCACAGAGTAGAGCGTCGGCCGCCTGTGAGTGGTCCCAGCACCCAGCCCTAGCCTCGAGATACCCCTGCAGCCGATCTGCAAGAGTCCCGGCAAGTTCGACTTGAGCGACCGGGGTCATTCATGTGCTTCTTTAATCCATCTGCTCGCTGTCATATTCGGCCGGGTGCAAAGCACTAACCAGCTAGACACCTGAATCCGTAATCGATGCTTATTAGGGCAACTGCGAGATCTCATCTCATCCCTCGATTACCATTACCAGATTGACGTTACCAGATTGACTTAGCTAGGCTAGGAATGCCCATGTTGTCCAGCGCCCTGTCTGCTGCTTCATAACTATCTCGGCGTCCCCCGACAGGAGTTTCCTCCGGACTGGAAACTGTCTTTCTAGATGTATGTGGCCCGAAACTGCACACTCCAGGACTCAGTACGCCTCCCTGAACATCGACTCTCACTCTCTCGGCGTCAGGCTCAGCTCTCTTGGGACCTGTTTTTTGGCGGCGGCGGCGCCGTCCTCCTTGCAAATTGCCGTAGCAGCTGCCAGAAGCCGTGACATTCCTTACTCTGCCTTGGCACGGTCCGCCCACCCACCCGTGCCTTAGTGGCTGAGTTAGCTGGGCGGCTCGTTGAGACAGCCACGCTGTCGACCTAACCCACGACTAATCGACGCGCCGGACTTGGTATCCTCACTCTTCCTTGCTCCCTGGGCTGGCGACGCTCACCACCCATCGCCATTGCCCTATAAACTCTGTCTCAACGGTGGCGCCAATGCGCTGAGTCAAACTGGCGCTCTATCAACTTGCGTCCGCCGCCCTGCCCGCGGGACACCACGCTCCAGGCTTCGATAATCGTACTGTGCTCTACGCCAACGCATTTCCCGCTCAGACTACACAGCCAATCCCGTACAAGGCCAGCACCCCTCACGTGCGTCACTCTACCCTACCAACTCCTCCATACGGCGGTTCTGATGTCTCGCCGGCGATGAGCAAGGCGCCCTCGACGAAATCTACGCCCAAAGCTTCCACCATTCGTCCAAGTCCTTTGATGAGCGGCCAGGAAAAGCCATCCCCAGGACGGGAGTCGGTTACTGTTTCCAAACCTAAGCGTGTTCGAACTGGCTGCCTCACGTGTCGGGAAAGACATCTGAAGTGCGACGAAGCAAGCCCCAATTGCCAGAATTGTATCAAGTCCAATCGGAAGTGCAAACGAGGCATCAGGCTCAACTTCCATGACACCCAATGCACGCGACCACCGGTGCTTCTACCACCCACACATGATTGGAAGGTCACCTTCCAAGATGACTCGAGGGATATTGCGTCTGAGTACAGGGGTGGATTTGAGCGGTATCACGCATTGGAACCAGAACCCAAACGGCGGCGATTGGATCAAACGAGGGATGTCACCTACGATTACGGCCAAATAGCTGCTCCGGTAATGCCCCACCAGCGGCTACCAGGTCGACCAACGCCCTACCAAAACTTGAACGAGCACCACCAGCAGCCAGTGTACAACAGCACCAACACGCAGGGGTACATGGATGCCACACCACACATGCAGAGCTATACCCAGCAAGCACAAACAATTCGACAAAGATATGACCCAAATGCTTTGATGCATCAAGAGCAGCAGCAGCAACAACAACAACAACAACAACAACAACAACAGCGGCAACAGCAACAACAACAACAACAGCAGCAGCAACAGCAACAGCAACAGCAACAACAACAACCGCAGCAAGCACCGGCAGCTCCTTTAGATGACCCTGATGAGGCGTTTTATATGCAAGTTTTTGTAGAGGATGTGGCCTTGTGGATGGACAGCATGGATGCAGACAAGCATTTCTCACGGCAGATACCCTTCCAGGCTCTACGCGAACCAATGTTGAAGTACGCGATGCTAGCATGTGCAGTTCGATATCTCGCATTGGTCAATCCAGCGTATCCGGAGGATCTTGCCTTGGCCTACTACAATCGAGCTACCCAGCTTCTTATGAGTTTATTACAGAACCCTGATCGAGACGGAACCTTGTGCGCAACAGCCGCAACAATACTGAACATATACGAAGTAATGAATGAGAAGGCCCTGCAACGCATGAACCATATTGCCGGTGCACGCGCACTCATCAAAGAATGTCGTTGGGATGGGGCAACTACAGGTATTGGGGGAGCTTGTTTCTGGCTGAATGTGGGCTTGGAGATTTATAGCTGCCTACATTTCAACTGGCAAGTCGCCTGGGATCCTGACACGTGGGGTATCGACATGACGATGAGCCCGCAACATATTGGTGGAAATGAAGAGCAGTGGAATCACAAGATGCTGTGGATAGTGGCCAAATGCGTCAACTTTTCATCAACTGCGCCCAGATTCCAGGATCAGAACGTCCGCGCCGAACAGATGCGCTTGCACTCCAGACACCAATGGCTTGGCCTGAAGCAATTTTGCGATACATGGGATAATTGCGTGCCGCCCACCATGCGCGCAGTTGCCTACCTCCCTCCAGGTGCAGGCGGGTCGAAAAGCGTGTTTCCCAAGGTGTGGTTTATCAAACGGGCCACTATCGTTGCTCGGCTCTTCTATCATACCGCCATGGTCCTCCTGGGGAACACAAATCCCATGGCCACGATGGACCCACAGACTGCCAATGCGATGCAGGAGATGAAGCAGCACCACGCTCGGCAAATATGCGGGATCGTGCGCCATGTCAAGGATCATGGAGTTGCGGCGGGCTCGATTCGTTGCCTCGCGGTGGCGGGTGAATTCTTGACGGACCAGCGTGAACAAGAGGAGGTTCTGCAGATCTTGGACAAAATCATGAAAGAGACCGGCTGGCGCGTGGCCATGATCAACGACGACCTCAAGGAGAAGTGGGGATGGAACAAGACTTCGGGGTTCGGCCACAGCAGCATGGATGCTGCACAACGTTACTACCAACAGATGACCCCTGTGCAACAGAGACCACGGCCACCCTCGGGTATCATCAACCCCGTATACAAAGATGCGGATTTCAGTGGTCCCAATGCCCCTTACCAGGGGAACTACGTGCCTCCGGCCCCGACTCCTGATCATCATGTGCTGCATACTACGCAGGTCTATGGCTTCAGTGGGCTGACCGCGATCTAAAGGAACAGACGGACGAGTGACGAAACGGAACATTCCATGACATGGCATTGAGAGCTGAGCGAGTGTTTTGTTCAACCCTTTTTTTAACTTTTAGTTTTAGTTCACTTGTAGAGAAAATCAGTGGACGACAGGGATGATGAATGAAGATTAGATGGGAAGCGGTTTCTTTCCCATAGCAAGGCGCTATGTCACATGTAAGTTACAGATACGATACCCTGTTGGTTAGAGAATACACGAGGAGAGATGACTTGATGGGTTAGCATAGGGAGCATAGCCCTCTCACCCATAATTAATAATGTCTTGCATTCAAACAGATCTATCTATATCGTGCCTACAAATAACTGTCTGTATTCTCATCTGAGAAAGCCTGTCCTACAGAGAACTGCTTTGTCCACACATTCTGACATGCTCCTGGCAAGCATCTTCTCAAATACCATTCTCAAATACTATTTCCCCTCTCACGGAGGCAAATCTCAAAGTAGCATCAACCACCCTATTCCTCTACATCACGAATACCATGACTGTCCGGCTACATATCAGCACGGGACAGTTAGCTGCAATACAGTTGCATCTTGTTCTCCACGTGGCTTTTACACTTTTTTGCATTGCCTTTTCCAGTTCCCATCCTCCGTCGTGCACCTTTTTTTCAGTATTTTACAGTTTTTCATTCCCACAAGCATGAGACATTACCTTCTCTGATATGCATCATCCGTCATGCACAAACACGCAGCCCCGCCCACCCTTCCAATCTTTCTCCCAGCCTGATCACAGCATTGAACACCCACACTCGCGCCTACACGCATATATGAACGCTGTGATCCTATTGGAAAAGAATTAAGATTAAAAAGTCCTCCCTCTGTACGTAACAATGCAATCATACAGGAGCTTTTTTGAGGACTCTCAGAGCCAATCCAATATCCAATGTCAATTTCAATGATCGGGTTGGTTTTCGGCTCGTTTGCCGAATACGATGGTCCCTTTTTCAGGGGTACGTACAGATGTACGGTCTCTGATCGCGCAAAGGGGATTGGAAGGAATAGAAACACAAGGGACTGATTCTGTGACAAGTGTTGAAGGGATGGGGGCGTGGGTTAAACTTAGGCCAGGGTCTGGCCCCCCGGTCCCGGTCTCGGGGTCGCTTCAAGATTCCTTTTTGGATGTATGCCTTTCACCAAGATTTTCGGAGGAACCGACCAAAAAGTGCTTCGCATTTCGGAGAGAAAAAGTGGGATTGAGTTTTACAAGGGATGGCACGAGCCTTGAAAAGAGAGGAGCTGTGGCTGAGAGGGCTTGGCGCGTGCGGTTAGCGATGAGTCAGTGTGGGGGCCGGAACAAAAACAGGGCAGCTAGCTAAGATCGTTAGGCAGGGATCTTTTACTTTCGTGGAGTCTGGTCTTCTAGAGGGCCAGTCTTTTTTGAGGCGAAGGTGCTTCTGTGTGGAGATCAAAGCTGTTGGTGGAAAGGGATACAATCTTGATGTTCGACATACAGTACCACCAACCAATAATGAACCCCATAGAACTGGATGACACCATGGTATCGACTTCCCGCTCAGGAACAAGCACACCAACAGTAGCAACAGTAGCGGCAGTAGCGGCAGCGGCAGCAGCAGGACGACAGCCTCCACCGACTACATCGCTCTCGCATCCCGCCTATACCCTTCTTGCGCGGGCCCACTCTCTGTCAAGCGCAGCGCGGATTTTCGGAGACAAAATCCAGCACAAGCCGCTCTTGCTCAAACCAACAACAGATTCCGACAAGCGCGCACTACGTCGCCACGTCCGACTACGGAAGAAGCGGTATTATTTGCACCATCAGAAACCAAAACCCCTGAGCGCCAAGGAAAAGCGAGCGACAGGCACGCACCGGCTGAAGCGGGATGAGGTACGATATGCCCTCTACAAGCGGTTAAACGAGTTATGGAACGGCTATATGCTCGAAGTACTAGGCTTTACGAACCAAGTAGGTGAGCTGAGGGCTGGGTGGGAGAAGAAGCGGGTGACGAGTGAGAGTGTGGGAGTTTTATTGGTAAGTGCGGATTTTCATGGTGCGGAGGTAGAGGTTGTTAAGAGTCAGGATGCTGGGAGGGTGGGCACCAAGGGGATCGTGGTCAGAGATACCAAGTTTTCGTTTGTCGTGGTTACGGTCAACGACAAGGTGAGGACGGTGCCGAAGAAGGGAAGCGTGTTTAGGTATGCGATGAGGGTTATAGTGGACGGGGAGGAAAAGAGGAAGTTGGTGTTTGAGGTGAACGGCAGTCAGTTTGAGCATCGCCCCGTGGACAGGGCGAATCGCAAGTTCAAGTGGCAGAAAGGGTCGGAGTATGTGTGAGGGAAGCGCTGAATGACCATCATCAGTCTGCCGCTGATTTTACTTTCACTGAATTGCCAGGGAAATCAACGAGGTCTCGGAATCAATCTGTCGTTGGTATCCATGGAGCCATGGCACAATCCCGGTGCCAAAGTGGCTTCACGAAATGGCTACACCGTAAGTCACGCGGTCCCCGACAAACAACCCTCCATTGATGGATGATGGTGCAAGGAATTTACGATAACTGTCCATTACCAACCGCGAGCACGGCTTTCAGCCCGCCCAAACATCATTCATCATGCTGATCAAGGCATTTGTTAGGGTAATCCACCAGGACCTTCAGTTACCGCTTTCTAAGAGCACCCTAAGCAACGGCTCAGTGGCCTGGGTCATCCGAGACCCGCGTACCACTGGTGTTTTGCATCGAGACAGACCCCAAGTCGTATCGTGTCCTTGAGGCTCAATTTTAGAGACCCTCATTCACTGTTTTCATCTCACGCCAAAACAAAGTAAAGGTAATCGCCTTCCCATATCACCTGTCGCTCATGTCTCTTGTGCGCCTCAGCATCCTCTCAGTCTGTATTCTCCTGCATCTATAGCCTCGACATGCAGGCTTTGCACTCGAGAGAGCGTCATGGTGTTAGACGTTGCTGTGACTGGTGGTCGTCTGTACTTCCCGGATATGCCCGTTGGTGCCAATCAAAAGACGCTCAAATGACATCAGATAGTCTCATAGTTAAGGTGTGAAGAATGTCACAAGGCGTCAGCGCGACGGTTTGTCTTCGTTCAGCATCTTTACCACAGTCGACCTTTCAGATCCTTTCTCAGGAGCTGGATCATTTTTGGGAGCTATGGGCTCGATAGAGCGCCCTCTTCGTGTTGCAATCCTTGAATGTGATTCGCCCTTGCCGCACACCCAAGCCAAGTTCGGCGGATATGGTGGAGTGTTTCAGGCGTTGCTCAGATCCGGCGCAAAGCTGCTGGAAAGGCCGGATCCAGAGCATGGCTTTGACTTCTCGAACCACCAGATAGAGACAGACCCGGAGAGCTATCCGTCGCTGAGCGACCTGGATGCCATTCTATTAACGGGGTCCAGTCAGTGGCCACATCCTGAGTTATTCTTCATTCAGTCACTGACTTGAACATCTAGGATATGACGCCTTTGCAGACACGCTGTGGATCAACAAATTGGTGGAGTATACTAAGAAAGCTCTCGATTCAGGCAAGGTGAAGATAATCGGAGTCTGTTTCGGACACCAGATTGTCGGAAGGGCACTGGGCGTCAAGGTTGGAAGGAATGACGCCTGGGAAGCTGCCGTGACAGATGTACAGCTTACGGAGAAAGGGAAAGAGCTCTTTGGGTTGGATAGACTGGCAAGACCACCCGAAGTGATTTTCATCCTCTTGATACTGAACTGACAAAATAGGAATAGGCCATCCATCAAATGCACCGCGACATCGTCTTTTACTATCCCGAAGGTGTTGAGGCACTGGGATCTTCGCCTGTCTGCAAGGTCCAGGGCATGTATACCCCAGGGAGGTTGTTAACGATCCAGGGCCATCCTGAGTTCAGCGAGGAGATTACGACCGAGATCCTCACTTCGCGGCATAAAGCTGGCATCTTCGACGATGATGCTTACGAGAAGTACATGAAGAAGGTTGGGTTACCCCATGATGGGTTGAAAATCAGCCAGGCGTTCCTCAAGTTCCTCCAGGAGTAACCTCTCTACATTATCGAATCGAATAAAGAGCCGTGGCCATCCTGAATTCCCAGCAAAGGATATATTTCCCCCCTACTATTATATTATTATTTCGGTATCAAGCACCGAAATGACCTCTCGATCCCATTTAAGCGGAATTGGACGCACTCCTCGCCTCATGTAGCTAGAATAAGTCAGGCTCTTGGGCCTTCTTGGAGGAAGAGATGGAAGAAGTGGGAGGTGACGAGACGGCTTTAGCGTCCAAGGCCCTTGTCGGCCATGCTCCAGAATAGACCAATCGCTCACCTACTGCAAATTGGCTTCCACTCCATGAGGATTGCTGCCATCAGGCGTTGGTTCATTGAACGCAGGGAGCGCAAATGTTAGCAAACAAGCAGAGTCCGAAACAATGGCTTTGTAGCGCGCACAGCAGATATGACGACGGTGCAATAATCAACTTGTTTGTTCCGTCGAACAGAGCCAAGAATCAGAAGCATCGCAGACTCTGGGGGTCCATAGTTGCATAGCACTGCTTGAATACGCACCGCACATCCCTAGTCGTACGGAGCATGACCTGGACAGTCAGCAGAGTAATTGCGATGAGTCAGTGTTAGGATTGGAGATGGCAAGGCAGCCAAGGCAGCCCTCTATGATTGGTCTACTACCAGGCACGCGAAGCCTACAAGAGGAAAGAAGCGTTGGATAGGAAGTGGGAAACTAGCGTTGTGAAAGGCTGCAAGGCGGCGGAACGGGGCTTGGCGCCAAGATATCGCTCCATATTCCTAAGATTTCAGCGACGAGCAAATGCTTTCTCATCCCACAACTCCCCCCAAATTCCCTTATCTTAAAGTGATCAGTCTCCGGTTTGTCATCGCGGTTGCCAGCTCTGCCGTTCCACATTACATCTTTCTTAGTCACACCCAAATTTGGAGGGGACCCAAAGCACCTACTTTCTATAGAAACCAATCGTTGCAAGGCCTTTGTGAGGCCGGGTGGATGTTCTATCCCCCCTGGCACTCATATCTCTTGCCAGTCTGTTTGATCATCAGAAAAGGGATCGCTAATAGTAGCGGCGGACTGATTCCTCTCTACCGCCACTAGCACTATGCGCCTCACAGCCGACCTCATCAACGCGTCTCTGTCGTACCTGAATCCGCTGAAAGAGCGGGAGCTTGATCTACGAGGTAATTTCCGCCAAAAAGTGGACGCAGTCTTTTTTTCTAGAGAACACGGCTAACAAACTGCGCGATCTCCTTCCCCTTTCGATGGGAATGGAAAGCGCACAACGGAATACAGGCCACAAAATCCCCATTATCGAGAACCTAGGTGTGGCAGGAGCCTGCGATGCCATCGACTTGACCGACAATGATCTCGCCTTGCTCACCAACTTTCCCCTCTCCCCACGGCTTAACACACTCCTCTGTGCACGCAACCGCATACAAGGCGTTGACAGACGACTAGGCGACATGCTCCCGAACCTCACAACACTTGTCCTCACAAGCAACGTGGTCAAAGAGATGGGCGACCTCGAGGGTTTGCGTGGCTGCAAGCGACTCACGCACCTGAGCATGGTGGAGAACCCGGTGCAAAAGCGCGAGCACTACCGCAGCTACATGATCTGGCTCTGCCCGAGCCTGCGCTTCTTGGACTTTCAAAGGATTAAAGATGTTGAACGCGAGCGTGCCCGCGATTTATTTGGCACGCCCACGGTGCCGACAGAACTGGCAACAAAGATTGGCAGCATCAAGACAAAGACATCCGACGCGAGCGTGAATCCCGTGACGAATGGAACGAGAGTCGTGGGATCGAGCGGCAGAGCGATCAGGACAAAATTGACAGACACTGAGACGGCGAGGCTGAAAGAATTGCTGAACAGCAAGGCACTGACGCTGGATGATTTCGCACGCATCGAGAAGGATTTGGCCGAAGGTCGGATTCCACGGGGCATTGCTGATGCGGACCGGATGGTAACATGACACTTACCTCGCTTGGAACATGCTGCGATAGAGGCAGATGACCCTAGACAAGAAGAATACCAGAGCATGGATCTTTGCGACGATTATACGTCTACTCTCGAAAAGCAAGGGACCCCTCTAGTCTCGACAGCGAAGAAAGACAGGCAGAGATGGAAACTTTTTGCGTCAAGCCCATGTGGGCTACAGATCCGCTATGCATCAAGTCTAGAATCAAAGTCTTCTAGAAGAGGAAGAATCTCCGAATCGCGCTGGAGTTGGATTTGAGGCTCTTGACGCATCCAACTTCCTTTTTCGTCATGGACCTCAGAAGGAACCTCACACAGCAAGGGATTCTGGTGCCAAAACAGGCTAAGTTTTACGACCTGATGGACAAACGCCAGCATCTTATTGAGGCACGTGTTGGTCATCATCCAAGCCTACAGGTCGGATCCAACTTTCGCATTGCCATGTCGGTGATATGAAGAAGTTAAAGCATGGAGCGTTAGTCTTTGTATCCCATGTTACACCCAGGCAGTTGAAACGCATCATCACTCGGCTTGTGCTATCGAAAACAAGTTAGCACAGGACGGAAAAAAACACTCAGTGTGAGCAACCTCGTGTACGAAACTTACCCGTCCATCATTCTAACACCGTCGTATTCCGGTTCATTATGTATGAGCTGGCTATCGTACATTTCTCGGTAGATGATTTGGTATGACAATTTTTGGGGTAGAGAACTTTGCCCCTATCAGCCAGTATACCTAAATTTTTCTACGCTATTTCGATCGCGGCGACATGTCAGCCATTGTCACTCGACCCGCATGTAAAGTGGTCCATCCCGTCAACGCAAAACGCAAATTATAAATATATGAGCACTCTAGTCATGCGGAGATTGTCTTCCAAACGGTTTCCATCTGCTGCGTGCATATACGGTATCCTTACTAGGGTTGAAACAACATTTGAGGGGCACCACCGTACCAAGATCTCCCAACCATATCCATGCAATGCCGTTAACCCTCCATCTTTGTGTCGTTTGATGGCAGGTATCATGCTCTACACGCCCGTGGTTGGTCAGAAGGAATCCCGAGGAGCTCTTGGATGAGGATTCGCAATTGCCGAAATTGGGTCGACCTCACATCCATTTTACAGTATTGATGACGTGTGTCAACAGTAGTGATTGCAAAGCATCAGCTCTGTTTACGATATCGACTCGATACTTTGGAAATCACTAACTCTAAGCGTCAAACCCCCACCCATGTCCTCTTTAACTTATACTCTGATTACACTGCGGCTCAACAACAATCCGTCTTCTAATTTTTTTTCTTCCCTTCACCCCACTCGTGCTGCACATCCTGTTGGAATGACAATCAATTATACGACTAGTATGAGCAAGTGTGAAGTGCGTCTGATATTATTATACATATCTAATGGTACAGAGAAATCGTCTATGGTACAAGAATAGGGGGCAGAGCTCCCATGGTCACGTGACATAGTTTAGTGACAATCTAGTGACAACTCGGAATAGCTCCATTACCATACGAGATGGCTGGATACCGTGCTGATCCAACACATCCGGGATCTGAGCTGCGGCACGCCCCGGCTTACTATGGTATTTGATCGGCAGTTCGCTTCCTCGCTTCCTGCGCAGAACTATTACCTCCAGGACCTATCAATTCTGGGCTCTGGTTACGGTTAAGGTTTTGCTGGAAAATTTCACACGTACCTGCATCGGTCCTGAGATGCCTTTACTATAATACAGTAATAATATGTCGTTTGTCTCTGCACGTGCATCTGTAATTAGTTAGCTTAAGCTCGGTTTCCACTTGGCGAGGTTCAGGCCACCCAAAATACTACGGTGTAGGGATTAATTTTGTACGGTAACAATTCGCGCTAAAAAGTGATATTATTAGCTTAGGCTTGTCTATTATACAACAGCAAAGTTGCCTCATTATGAATGAAATGTGTAACTCTTTCTAAGATATTCCAAAAAAGGCAAGCTTGGCGAAGACGGATAGCCAATTAGCAATCAAATGTCCCTGCAACCCACTCCACTCCTCTCAGCTTCGATTGGATAACTATGTTGATTACTCCATTTTTCCATCACTCTGATTGGTTTATAAAAAAGCAGCAAAGGCCCTATCAACTTTAAAATCGCTAGTGTACAAAAGTTAATCCCTACACCATAGTACCTTTCGGTTTGGTAGCTTTCAGCGGATAGAACCAGAACAACGTTGTTGTCTGTGCATAAGGCAGGTGGTCTTACCATCTACTAGGTATAAGTTACCCTGCTGCTACTGGTGAAGTAAAGCTGGACTTTTTTGTGAGCCGCTGATATCCCACCTACTACTAGGTGTAAGAACAGAGCGCTCCAGACTGTTCACAATGGGTTCTGTGTTCCAACTTTTTGTCTCTCTCCTTCTCTTCTGTTTTGCTGAAACGTCACCAATTCGACGTTCTCTAACGCCATACGCGCCTGTGCCAGTAGCATGCCCTTCAACACCTCTGGTGCGAACCGCGGACGGAGTGAGTTCCTCCGAGTCTAGCTACATTTCTAGCCGATATACCAAAGCTTCTGCCAATCTTCTTTCCTGGGCCCAGACCCTCGCCCCTTTCCGTGTCTCCAAGGCCCCTATAGTTGCTTTAGCTACCAGTGGAGGCGGTTACCGGTCGCTCCTGGAAGGAGCTGGCGTCATCCAGGGCTTCGACAGCCGCGACTCTCAGGCCGGTGTCAGTGGTGTTTTCCAAGGCTTGACTTACCAGACCGCACTGTCTGGTGGAGCATGGCTTCTTTCTTCGCTCGCAGGTAACAACTACCCCACAGTCACGTCCCTGCGCGAGGGTCTGTGGGAGCAAGCATTCCAGAACAGTCTTCTTATTCCTGGCACTCTCACAACGACCGCGTCTACAGATATCGTCGCAGATCTTACCGCCAAAGGTGTAGCAGGGTTCCCGCCGACTTTAACGGATCCTTGGGGCCGGCTGCTGTCGTGGCAACTACTTTACGGTCCTGACGGTGGTGTCTCTGACACGCTCTCGGGCATCACCGACTTGTCAAATTTCACGAGCCACAATGCTCCCTACCCAATCATCACTGCGCTTGGTGTCAAAACATTCGAAGGAGAGTGCCTTCCCGGTCCCAACGCTACGCAATATGAGCTCCATCCCTACGAATTCGGGTCTTGGGATGAGGGTGTCGGTGCCTTCACGCAGACCGCATATCTTGGCAGCCCCCTTTCCAATGGGAGCCCGACAACCGGCACATGTATCCAGAACTATGACAACCTTGGCTATGTCCTCGGCACTTCCTCGAATCTCTTTAGCGAAGCATGTGTCGACACCTCTGGAGTCAATAATACCGACACAGCGTCGACCACCCTGGTGGAGGACCTTGCAGCACTTGTCAACCAGGTTCACTCGGTCAGCACTCGCGACGAGTATGCCGTGTATCCTAACCCTTTCCGCAACTACTCGCCCTCCTCTCTCATCTCCGCCCAAGACGAGCTCACACTCGTCGACGGTGGTTTAGCCCTTCAGAACAACCCCATATGGCCCCTCCTCCACCGTGCCGTCGACGTGATCCTTGTTAATGACAACTCCGCCGATACAAGCGCTAATTATCCCAACGGCTCCGAGATCTACACCACCTATCAGCAAGCCCAAGACCAGGGCCTGACACGCATGCCAGATATTCCCACTGACGACGTGTTCCTCGCTAACGGCTACAACCAGCGGCCCACCTTCTTCGGTTGCAACGATGATTCTAAAACCACCATCATCTACATTCCCAACTATAACTACACGTACCCGTCCGGCCAGTCTACATTTAAGCTGGAGTATACTGTAGCAGAGACAGACGCTATGATTGCGAATGGTGTACAAATTGCCACAAAGGGCGGAGATCAAGGGTGGCCACTATGCTTGGCATGCGGAATCCTGAAGAAGGCCAGCGACTGGCTGCCCAGTGACTGTACGAGCTGTTTTACGGAGTATTGTTATAACTGAATGAGGGGACATAATCATGATGGATGAGATATACGACAAGTAATGATTTGGTAACGATATTATCACATGTCGAAAAAGCAACTTGAGCTTTACCAGCCTTCCCCCACTTATCGTGTTGATTCAGACTTGGGGCAAGGAATATAGTTGTGTTCGAAAGTCTCTTTCGCAGTTATCCGCTGCGTAAAATTCAGGTTGCCGGCAACAAACATTGCCAAGTCTCACATGGTTTATTATTATATTGACTAACATCAATCATCGATCCGCCACTTCCTTCTTGTGGAACAATTACTAAGTTAGGCAATTACATCTCATCAGCAGATCCTGCTTTGTGGACTTCAAATTGTCCATCTCTGGGCAGCAGATCCTGCTTTGTGGACTTCAAATTGTCCATCTCTGGGCAGCAGAGAGCCGATTTAAGTTGACCTGTATTACCAAGCAACCGGGACTCATTCCCTGGCCATACCCGTACGGATAGGCAGATAGGCAGTTCAAAGTAGTAAATGATGGCTGCTCTGAGTATTCATTCATATCGTAGGATCTTGTGGCAGTGGTGTTGCGGTGGATGTGACAGCTTCTAGAGCGTGCGTGGTGTGATGGCGACGGTCTTAATAGCGTGCGCTGGTATGGTGACCCACTTAATGAGGGAGTGCTGGCGTGGGAGATGGCATGGGTTCGAGAAGCGCGTTATGATTCTACCAGTATTTGGTTAGAAAAACCCCCATCTTTTTTTGGCACTAGCCTGTCTGTTCAGGGCAACCAATAAACAACTCCAGCTACTTGCGAGCCTCATTCAGCCTTGCTAGTGTTTGTTAGTCATGTTTGCTTCTACCGGTGATCTCTCTGTTGGAATGACGATCAATCATACGACTAGTATGAGCAAGTGTGAAGTTCGTCTTATTGTTGTACATGTCTGATGGTACAGAGAAATCGTCTATGGTACAAGAATAGGGGGCAGAGCTCCCATGGTCACGTGACATAGTTTAGTGACAATCTAGTGACAACTCGGAATAGCTCCATTACCATACGAGATGGCTGGATACCGTGCTGATCCAACACTCTCGACAGTCGAGCCACCTCCGCGCCATCTACAAAGCCTTATATTATTTCGGCGGGAGCTCGCTCAGATTCTGGTAGACCTCTTTACCACCCACCATCAGAAATCCCACCTCGACCTAATCGTCGGTCATTGATCATAGCTGCCGTATATACCAGACCAGTCTATGCAGCCAAATTCGCACAGTCCACACTACGCAACAAGCGCCACCAAGTAGCTCGTCATCCCCTGCTAATACAGATTTATTCTGGTCCCCTCACAGAAGCGAATACCAATCCATACCCAGTAGGACAAGACAGGTCCGATGCCCCCTTTAGGACTTACTAGTCACAGTAGTGAAGCCTCTCCAACCACTGATCGTAATTACCCACGATATCCCCACCTTTCTGATATTGTCCGACACTTGGTGCCCAGACACTGAAGAGGTTAGTTTTAACGATATAGAAGATGCTTCTTGCAAGAGCAGGGCCAGTTACGCCAATATTCGGTTCTGTGGTCAGCAAGCTTGGAATGACGGCCTGCGATATTTTGGTAGACACATGCTACATCGATAAGAGAGGTTTTATGGAAATTCATAAGGCTATTAATTCCATGTTCCGTTGGTACCATGGCGCAGTCAAGTGCTACGCTCATCTGTCAGACGTTTCGGTGTGCGATCGTGACCATGAGGCTCAGGAGACGTAGGAATCAGCCTTTCGGAAATATCGGTCGTTCAGGCAGAGCTGAACACTATGAGAATTGATCGCCCCTCGATTGGTTGAGTTCTTTTCGCGAAGGAAAGCTCCTACGAAACAAGAATACTCCCGAGCAGCTTATTCACGAGATAACAGAAATTACGATCTCAGTCCTTCGTGAAACTTCGGTGTCTGAATTCAGCGTCGATGAGCGACTACGATGGAGTGCTAAACTAAATACTAAACGCGAAGAAGATCAGGCATATTGTCTGCTCGGAATCTTCAATGTTTCCATTTTATCATGAACGATGACAAGACGCCGACTCCCCGACGTCATGCCGACGACGGATCGACACCTCCGGTCCTCAGACGGACCTTTGGTTACGCACGGCGACCTTTGGAGGGACTGCACGAGATAACTGCCACTGTCAAACGAAAAGTGGCCTAGGGCGGCCAGCGCCAAATGGAAGAACTCGTATAAGGATTGCAGGCTATGGAAGGAGGAGCAGCTATATATAGGTGAGAAAACTCTGCTCTTGGCGACCGACTCCGATATCAGCCAATCTCCGATTATCGGCCAATGTCCCTTCTGACACACCCCCCCAGGTTTTGCTGTATATAGACAGCAAGACCTGCAAATCCAGAATTGTCTTGTTGACGAGATGAGGTTGGCCGAGCGCAGTATGATTGTCGGCGTTGTTATTAGCCAAGCACAGTCAGCGTTGTTGTCTTTGCTGAGCACCATCTGATTGTTGGCATTGTCATTCAGTTGTAGTCGCTGTTCATTTAGACGCCGGTTACGATTAGTACAGATTCTGTACAGTCGATGCCTTCGGATTCAGCTGCTATATGTTTGATCACCACAGATTCAGTTGCAGTATTCTTGATCATTTTCAATTCAGCTGCCGTATATTTAGTCGATGTAGACCTATCTTATCGCTGTATATCTGACTCTTTCCGATTTGGTCGTCATTGATCGAGCGCTTTAACTGAGGAACTAGTGCTATTCAGGATTTCTCTGATGACGAGCAGCACTACCCGGATACGAGGTATGGTGTTTCGATTGTAGATCCATAGAGGTGCAGCAGATGTTGATAGGTTGTATAGAGGTCCAATCTGAATTGGTGTAGGGA